>CM017797.1:28213971-28348261 GCA_008086715.1 Sitobion miscanthi
AAGTATGTAATGTGCTTTCCCACAATAGATTTTTATTTAAATTTTTTTTTGTTTTCTAAAATGCTTTTGCCTGCGGGCGCCAACACTCCTCCTTCAAATTTTTTTTTAGTATGTAACTCTCTAATTGAATTTTTGTATTGACTTGAATATTGATAATCTGGTGCCATACAAAAAATCCTTCTTTAATGGACTAAATATTTTGAATAGTTTTTTCTATTTAATATTCTTGAAATTTTTGTTTGATGTTTATTATGTGTATCCCTACAATATATTTTTATTAAAATTTTTTTTTGTTTTCTAAAATGCTTTTGCCTGCGGGCGCCAACACTCTCCTTCAAATTTTTTTTTAGTTATGAAACTCTAATTGAATTATTTGTATTGACTTGAATATTGATAATCTGGTGCCATACAAAAAATCCTTCTTTAATGAACTAAATATTTAGAATAGTTTTTTCTATTTAATATTCTTGAAGCTTTTGTTTGATGTTTATTATGTGTATCCCTACAATATATATTTATTTAAATTTTGTTTTGTTTTCTAAAATGCTTTTGCCTGCGGGCGCCAACACCCTCCTTCAAGTATTTTTTTAGTAATTTAATTCTAGTTGAACTTTTGGTATTTACTTGAATATTGATAAGCTGGTGCCATACAAAAATCCTGCTTTAATGAACTAAATATTTTAATAGTTTTTTCTATTTAATATTCTTGAAATTTTAGTTTGAAGTTTGTAATGTTTTTCCCACAATAGAATTTAATTTAAATTTTTTTTTGTTTTCTAAAATGCTTTTGCCTGCGGGCGCCAACACCCTCCTTCAAGTTTTTTTTTAGTAATTTAATTCTAGTTGAACTTTTTGTATTTACTTGAATATTGATAAGCTGGTGCCATTCGAAAAATCCTTCTTTAATGAACTAAATATTTTGAATAGGTTTTTCTATTTAATATTCTTGAAATTTTAGTTTGAAGTATGTAATGTGATTTCCCGCAATATATTTTTATTTAAATTTTTTTTTTTTTTCTAAAATGCTTTTGCCTGCGGGCGCCAACACTCTCCTTCAAATTTTTTGTTAGTAATTTAATTCTAGTTGAACTTTTTGTATTTACTTGAATATTGATAAGCTGGTGCCATACGAAAAATCCTTCTTTAATGAACTAAATATTTTGAATAGGTTTTTCTATTTAATATTCTTGAAATTTTAGTTTGAAGTATGTAATGTGCTTTCCCGCAATAGATTTTTATTTAAATTTTTTTTTTTTTTCTAAAATGCTTTTGCCTGCGGGCGCCAACACTCTCCTTCAAATTTTTTTTTAGTAATGTAACTCTAATTGAATTAGTTGTATTGACTTGAATATTGATAATCTGGTGCCATACAAAAAATCCTTCTTTAATGATCTAAATATTTTGAATAGTTTTTTCTATTTAATATTCTTGAAATTTTTGTTTGATGTTTATTATGTGTATCCCTACAATATATATTTATTTAAATTTTTTTTTGTTTTCTAAAATGCTTTTGCCTGCGGGCGCCAACACCCTCCTTCAAGTTTTTTTTTAATAATTTAATTCTAGTTGAACTTTTTGTATTTACTTGAATATTGATAAGCTGGTGCCATACGAAAAATCCTTCTTTATTGAACTAAATATTTTGAATAGTTTTTTCTATTTAATATTTTTGAAATTTTAGTTTGAAGTTTGTTATGTGCTTTCCCACAATAGATTTTTATTTAAATTTTTTTTTGTTTTCTAAAATGCTTTTGCCTGCGGGCGCCAACACTCTCCTTCAAATTTTTTTTTAGTAATTTAACTCTAATTGAATTATTTGTATTGACTTGAATATTGATAATCTGGTGCCATACAAAAAATCCTTCTTTAATGAACTAAATATTTTGAATAGTTTTTTCTATTTAATATTCTTGAAATTTTTGTTTGATGTTTCTTATGTGTATCCCTACAATATATTTTTATTTAAATTTTTTTTTGTTTTCTAAAATGCTTTTGCCTGCGGGCGCCAACACTCTCCTTCAAATTTTTTTTTAGTAATGTAACTCTAATTGAATTATTTGTATTGACTTGAATATTGATAATCTGGTGCCATACAAAAAATCCTTCTTTAATGAACTAAATATTTTGAATAGTTTTTTCTATTTAATATTCTTGAAATTTTAGTTTGAAGTTTGTAATGTGTTTTCCAGCAATAGAATTTAATTTAAAATTTTTTGTGTTTTCTAAAATGCTTTTGCCTGCGGGCGCCAACACCCTCCTTCAAGTTTTTTTTTAGTTATTTAATTCTAGTTGAACTTTTTGTATTTACTTGAATATTGATAAGCTGGTGCCATACGAAAAATCCTTCTTTAATGAACTAAATATTTTGAATAGGTTTTTCTATTTAATATTCTTGAAATTTTAGTTGGAAGTATGTAATGTGCTTTCCCACAATAGTTTTTCATTTAAATTTTTTTTTGTTTTCTAAAATGCTTTTACCTGCGGGCGCCAACACTCTCCTTCAAATTTTTTTTTAGTAATTTAATTCTAGTTGAACTTTTTGTATTTACTTGAATATTGATAAGCTGGTGCCATACGAAAAATCCTTCTTTAATGAACTAAATATTTTGAATAGGTTTTTCTATTTAATATTCTTGAAATTTTAGTTTCAAGTATGTAATGTGCTTTCCCACAATAGATTTTTATTTAAATTTTTTTTTTTTTTCTAAAATGCTTTTGCCTGCGGGCGCCAACACTCTCCTTCAAATTTTTTTTTAGTAATGTAACTCTAATTGAATTTTTTTTTATTGACTTGAATATTGATAATCTGGTGCCATACAAAAAATCCTTCTTTAATGAACTAAATATTTTGAATAGTTTTTTCTATTTAATATTCTTGAAGTTTTTGTTTGATGTTTATTATGTGTATCCCTACAATATATATTTATTTAAATTTTGTTTTGTTTTCTAAAATGCTTTTGCCTGCGGGCGCCAACACCCTCCTTCAAGTATTTTTTTAGTAATTTAATTCTAGTTGAACTTTTGGTATTTACTTGAATATTGATAAGCTGGTGCCATACAATAAATCCTGCTTTAATGAACTAAATATTTTGAATAGTTTTTTCTATTTAATATTCTTGAAATTTTAGTTTGAAGTTTGTAATGTGTTTTCCAGCAATAGAATTTAATTTAAAATTTTTTTTTGTTTTCTAAAATGCTTTTGCCTGCGGGCGCCAACACTCTCCTTCAAATTTTTTTTTAGTAATGTAACTCTAATTGAATTTTTGTATTGACTTGAATATTGATAAGCTGGTGCCATATGAAAAATCCTCTTTATGAACTAAATATTTTGAATAGTTTTTTCTATTTAATATTCTTGAAATTTTAGTTTGAAGTTTGTAATGTGCTTTCCCACAATAGATTTTTATTTAAATTTTTTTTTGTTTTCTAAAATGCTTTTGCCTGCGGGCGCCAACACTCTCCTTCAAATTTTTTTTTAGTAATTTAATTCTAGTTGAACTTTTTGTATTTACTTGAATATTGATAAGCTGGTGCCATACAAAAAATCCTTCTTTAATGAACTAAATATTTTGAATAGTTTTTTCTATTTAATATTCTTGAGATTTTAGTTTGAAGTTTGTAATGTATTTTCCCACAATAGAATTTTATTTGTTTGAACGAAGCATCAATTCGTACTTTTATACATCAGTGGCCATCACTGCGTGGTGGTGTGACCTATAATTTTCTTAAAGGTGATACGTTTAACTGATATCGTACTTCGGACGACGTCAAATCTTATATTTTACTATTTTTCTTTGAAAACCTACCTATCCATCGATCATTATGTAAACGGTCCAATTAACATAATTAAATCTTTTTTTAAAATATGAATTTCACTAAATAGTGGGAAAAAAATTGGACATTTGATTTCCATACATTCCAATTTTGGTTAACGTCTATACAACATACACGTCAAGTTGACTTAAAGTATATAAATATTTATTGAAATATAGATTCCTTTACAAAATAGTTCACCAAAAAGTATTAATTAATCAATTCCTGTTGGATGGAAATGAATTATTTCAAAATCTGATTTGAATATCGAAAAAAATCATTGAAAATCATAAAAAAAAATCAAGTGATATCCATTTTTTTAATTGCTATTCAAATTTCCAATTGATATCGAAAACAATTTAAATTGATATTTTATACCAAAATAATTATCGTTTTATAATTATTTGTACATCCAAATCAATTAAAAATTTAAATCATACATTCAATAACGAAGTATTTCCACTGGGAGATATCTATCACGTAGGTACCATATTTTACTTATATAGGTACTTATTTATTGTCATTATCAAACATAATATTTTATTATTTTTTTTTTATTGAGAATTAATACTTCAACAGCAGGTCATTATTATTATGGATAATTAAGTTATAAATTAAGATTACATAGTTATGGGATAAGTGATTTTACAGTATTAAAATTTAAAACATAATATTATTGTCTATCAATATCGATTATGATGTGAACCAAAATAATAATATTATGTACAACAGTAAGTATTGATCCTAACCTATGGGCTATAACTTTAAGAGTTGAGAACTATTATTCAATACGATTTATTTCACGTTTAAAATTATAAAATGCCTTAGTGAACAAAATTATTGTGGTCCGTCGTCTGTGGAATATAAAATAATAGAAACCACTAGACATGCCTCATAACCACGATTTAAGATAGTATGGTTGCCCATCGACTACGGTATAATGGTTTATTCGACGACCATCATTATGAATCTAGCAATCAGCTGTTTTTAATAGTATGCGCTTTTGGTGGAGATAATGAAGACTATGCAGACGACTTTTACCCACCTCAAACTGTATATTTAAACCCAACATGGCAGAACTGATACATAAATATAATAATGCAGTTTAAACATATTAATTATCATTTGATATTTTACTATGTTAATGTAATTTAATATCATTATAATGCTATAATTTGGTTTTTTTTTTATATTATAATATAAAAAATGGCATGTTGTGTACCTTTATTTCCTTATAAGGATTTAAAAACTAGTTTGTTGGTGTTCCTAAAATCATCCTTTAAGGGATGAGTGGGAAAAAGTTTTAGATGTTTTAAAACTAATTCTAAAGTATGCCGTTACCACTTCAAGAAAGAGGATGTAGTTGATACTTGGGAATCTGTGTGTAGGTTTTAGGAAGTATACAGTGAGTAAAATAATATTATTATTAATATTATAGAATATTCATTCAAAATCATATTTTTCAGATATGTTTGAAAAAGCCTAGACTTGTTAAAGATGCGAGATCCTATTATTTTGGATTTGTTGTTTGCAGCATTTAATGTAATTATCTATAGCACTAAAATTATCGTGGAATTATCACGTAAAACGTGGAATATTTCATTATTAATTACATTAAATATTAATATAAAATAATAATGTACCAATGTCTTACGGAACTCATCTTTGATGTTACTGTACACAGGTACATGTACAAGATGATTTAAATCTAACCGACATATCACAAAAAGTATATAATTATTATTAAATATTTTTGTAACTTTATTATTTGTGTTCTTGGATATTGTTTGTATTAAAACTATTGTATTATTTGATTAGATTCCAATCAGTGGGATAACATTTATAAAACTTGCGTCATCAATGCACATATTACAACGATACCATTAATATGCCGTATCCGCATGATTTAAACAGTCGCGAGAAATACGAGTTTACGACACTATTTTGCTCACATGGAGCGCTGCAATAGTAAAAAAAGTAAGATTCACTGTAATGGCTTTCTTATCACAAGTCGATGGGCAACCATACTATCTTAAATCGTGATTATTATAATAGTAGAAGTGGGAAGTAGCTAGTGAGTTACTATCGCTATCCACATAATTTAAAAATAAAAATACTTATTATTATCCATTCAAAAAGATAATACATCGTCCATATCACGGACTAAAATATAATGGACTGGAAACGAGCAGCTTATCACGGCTACGAATATATGTACAAGAGGCAAAGTGCGGGGGGTCGCCCGTGTTCCTGGAGTTCACAGCGCCCTCTGCATTTAATACGGACTAAGATACAAATTGTGTAGCCAAATAAAACCACCGGTAGTGCTGAAAGCTTCAAAAACAATATTCTTATCAGCTAAGTGACACCTTTTCGTGGCCGTCTTCCGACCCCCGCCGACCATGTCGTTTCCAGTCCATTATATCTTAGTCCGTGGTCCATATTCAAACTAATGAAAATGTACGCCATCTACTCGTGTATAAAGCCTTAAAAATTATAACCAATGATATCAGTCATATTCTCATATTATTTATCCTGATCCAGGTATGTCACGTTTGCAGTGTCTGAATTTGAAATTGGTCATCAAACAAATACTTACTGCTGGAGAAATCGGTTTTCAGACTCGTCTGTCCGCCAACGCTCGTCATTTTTCGAAATTGAGTAATTGGGGCACTAAAAAATCAGCTACCCACGTGAAGATCGTCAACCATCATCCGGATACCATGGCGGATACACAAGTCGAACAAATTTTGGCTCCCTTGAGAGAGGCTGTAAAGAAACAAGTGAGTGGACACAGATTATTCTGTAAATATACTAACAAAATAATGAGTGATATATGCGTTTTCATTTGTTACTGGCAGGGTCTCGTGGTGAGATCTATGAAGGAATCAAAGGCCTCAGATATGGAAGTGAAAAAAGCTGTTGGAGAGTTGAAAGCGTTGAAGAAACAATTAGATGATAAAGAGTTGGCTTTACAACCACCCTCAGAAACATTTAATAGGTCTAAATTTGCAGACCTCATGATCCGTAGATTTTTTTACGACCAATCCTTTTCTATTTATGGAGGTGTGTCAAGATTTATGGAATACTAACAACATAATATATACCTATAACCTATTCATAATTTTAAAATTGTTGTATATTGTTATTTAGGCGTTGCTGGATTATATGATTTTGGACCAATGGGTTGTGCATTGAAATCAAATATTTTAGAACAATGGAAACGTTTTTTTGTTCTTGAAGAACAGATGCTTGAAATTGATTGTTCAATGCTGACACCGGAACGAGTTTTAGAGTAAAACTTTATTTTAGAATCTGTGTAGGTAACTTTTGATATTTATCTTGTATTTTTATCCATTTAAGACTTCGGGACATGTGGAAAAGTTTGCTGATACCATGGTGAAAGATAAAAAAACTGGAGAATGCTTCAGACTTGACCATTTAATCAAAAATCGCTTGGAAACTTTAATCAAGGATAAAAAACAAACACCTGAAGTTAAAGAAGAATGCAAAGATATTATAATTAAATTGGATGGTATGACTACAGAGCAAATGTCTGATATTGTAAACAAATTTAACATGAAATCACCTACTACTGGAAATGATCTTTCTGAACCCGTTGATTTTAATCTTATGTTTGCTACTCAGATTGGACCTACTGGAGACCAAAAGGGGTTTGTAGTTGTGATTTAAATTTAAGTATAATATGAGACTTATTGAGATATTTACTGTTAAATTAGATTTTTGAGACCAGAAACTGCACAAGGTATATTTGTCAATTTCAAACGTTTACTTGAGTTTAATCAAGGAAGATTGCCATTTGCTGCTGCTCAAATTGGTAATGCTTTTCGAAATGAAATTTCTCCTCGTTCTGGTTTATTAAGAGTTCGGTAAATTAAATGTTATATTTGACATAAAATAGATTAGTTTAAAAAAATGAAATACTGATCTTAGGGAATTTACTATGGCTGAAATAGAACATTTCTGTGACCCAAGCGATAAATCACATTCAAAATTTAGTGATGTAGAGAATACCATAGTGAGGTTATACAGTGCTTGTAATCAAATGGATGGACAACCTCCTGTTGACATCACAATTGGCCAAGCTGTATCTAAAGTAAAAAATCATAGATTACATTAGACAAATTAAGTACTTAATTAATTATTAACACAAAAATTTATTATCAGGGTATGGTAGCTAATCAAACATTGGGATACTTCATGGCTCGTATTTACATGTTTATGATGAAAATTGGAGTGAACAAAGAAAAATTAAGATTTCGACAACACATGTCAAATGAAATGGCTCATTATGCTGTTGACTGTTGGGATGCTGAGTGTCTGACTTCTTATGTGTGTTTTTTTTTATTAATTTAGGCTTAAAGTAGAAAAATATATTATTTAACAGTAATTATAATTTTTTTTATACTTTTTTTAATAGGGTTGGGTAGAGTGTATTGGTTGTGCTGATCGGTCAGCATATGATCTTAGTAAACATGGAGAAGAAACTAAACAAAGATTAGTGGCTGAAAGAAAATTGCCTGCACCTAAAACAATTCAAGTTACAGGTAAGTACTATTTTTTTTATTATATGAATTTATGATTTAACTTTGAAGCTATATTTTTATAGAATTGGAAATGGATAAAGGTTTGATCGGTAAGACACTACGCAAAGATTCCAAAGAGTGTGTTGAAAAATTATCGAAATTGTCAATAAACGAAGTTAAACAATTACACGAATTCATTGATAATGGGTAATATAATTTTTGAATACTTAAAACACTGTTTAAAATATGTTAGTAGTTTATCTAAAAATTATAAAAACTTTTTATTAGAAGATAAATACATAAATCTAATTTTATTATTTTTGTTACTTTAAGAAAACGTGATCCAACTACTGGATTAACTTTGTGTAAAATTGGTGATAAAGAATTCCAGATAAACAAAGAAATGATCCCACTCAAATCTTATTCAAAAACTATACATGTTGAAGAGATTGTTCCTAATGTAATAGAACCATCATTTGGTATTGGCCGAATTATTTATACATTATTAGAACATACATTTAAAATTCGTGAAAAGGATGAGCAAAGAACGGTAAATATATTACAAGTATTTGAATAACTAAATACAATTTTCATAAAATATATTTATTTTCAGTACTTATCATTGCCTCCATTAGTAGCACCTTTAAAATGTTGTGTTCTTCCATTGCTTGACAATGATAAGTTCACACCCCTAGTATCTATGTTGTGTAAGTATGGCAAAATAATAGTATGTAATTTAATTTAACATATATCCTTTAAATTAAAAAATGTAATTTATTTTTAGCCAAAAACTTATGTCTGAAGGGTGTATCAAATAAAATTGATGATTCAAGTGGGTCTGTAGGACGCCGCTATGCTAGAACTGACGAGATAGCAGTACCTTACTGCATTACTGTAGATTTTGACTCATTGGTCGAACCCCAATCAGTAACTATACGAGAGAGGGATTCAATGGAACAAATCCGAGTACCTGTAAGAACAACAGCAGTTTGTTAAACAATTAGTTGTTAATATTTATTTATATTATTGTTATTATTTTAGGTGTCTGATGTTGTGGATTTGGTATACAATTTATCACAAGGCAATACTGTTTGGAATGTAGCTAAAGCTAAATATCCTATATTTGAGTCTCAACAGACAAATGAATAATATCATTTAAAATAAATATACATAAATATTAATATATAATTATTATACTTCATTTCAGAAATAAAATACAACTTTGTATGTGCAATAGATGTAAAGGTATTTGTATTCATATTTTTACAAAGAATTTTCTTTGTAAGTATTATATAAAAATTGGTACATAGGTATTAAATGTAATGTTCTAATACAAATAATTATACAAACCAATATACTGTGGTCTGTGTTAATTTAATATTTAAAAGCTTATCATACATGTATGGTGTCATACATAATATACCATACCTATTATATATAGGACTGAAACCAGTTGACTTTCTTTGATTTCTTAGTTATAACTTATGATTTATATTTATTTAGTATGACTCCATTACACATTACAGTAAAGGAATTAATTTACAAGTTACAAATACAAACAATAATTAGAGGATATAAATTATACTGGTTTAGTTAATAACCACCCAAAAAGAATTCCCTACCGCATATTTGCTCAACAATAGATATTTTTTCGTCATATTTTGGAAACTAACAGTAGTCGGTAGTGCTTTGTTGTATGTGTAGAATAGCTGATCAATTGGTAATACACACTACCAACAATTTGTGAACGTATACAGGTGATTTATCAAGCATAAAATACTCATTATCTCAAAAAGTATTAATGTTTTTGAAAATATTTTTTTACATAGTTTCAAGTTGTTAAAAAACAACGTTTTTATTAAAAAATTATATTTTTAAATATTTTTATCCTTATAATTTTTTAAGATTTTACTTTTTTGAATGATAGCATAGTTTTAATTTCATATTCCAAAGTAGAATATTTTTCTAAGTATTTTGATTCATACAAATCAAATTTAGGGTGAGTAGTTTATGAGTTATAAGCACTTAAAGTTTAGATGGGCGGAGTGGAGTGGTATGGGGTTACCCCACAAAATGTTTGTGCACTACTCCGTTTGTCTAAACTTTAAATACTTATAACTCATAAATTACTCGTCCTAAATTCAATTTTACATCATCAAAATACACCAAAAATGGTATGGCTCAAATGCCCTTAACAAATGCATTATTTGTATTTTATATTATATACAATTTATATATCGTTTTAATTAACAATAATAAATTTATTTTTATTTTTAAAATATTAAATCATTAACCGGAATTAAGTAATTTCCTTGTACATCCAAAATACAACAGAAATAAGTGGCAAGGGATAACTTTTGGGGCAGACGTCAGCTATCCAATTTCAATAATATATCTTATAATTTACTGCTTAAAATATTAATAAAAATGTGAACCAATTTCAATATTATTAATTATTTAACTCTATGAAAAATGTATAACACATTAGTGTACACTTTACTGTCTCATATTTTTTGATTTTCTCACTTTTACTCTTTACAAAACGAATAGCTTATATACAACTGTAGATTAGATTGTAGTTTGTGGTCTGTAGTACTCTGTATCATCATATTGAATTTGATCTAAATGTAAAACAAATAGTACTTTCAAGTAGTGATACTTCGAATCCAGTTACATAACGGTTTAAATTATAATATGTATTGTGTTTCAAATACAGACTTGTAGTCGTAGCTAATTTTTTTTACATATTATGAATTAATATGAATGTAATAATTCAAAATAAAACCACTTACAAATTATTCTTATCACAAAAAAAAAATCATTAACCTAACCTAACCTATTATGTACCTAACTTAATATTAGAGACAGGCATTTTATGCATTTACATATTCATACTGAGTGTATGCACAACTTTGCAGGTGGTTCAAAATGTGGACGTTTCAAATCAAACTGACAACATTTTATTTTGCATATTGATGGATATTTGAGGGGTTAAGGCATATTTTGTTATTAAATCATATAATTTGTATAATAGTCATATAGGTACATTATTTTATACACTTTTAATATAAAAATAACTCTTAATCTTTCCTTGGTCCTTTTTAAAATAAAAACGAGGATTTATATGTTGATCAACAATTAATATTAAATAATTATAGAAATCTTTTTGATAATCAAAATTTAGACACAATTCAAATGAACTGATTTGGTTATTTCTTGCTAAACAGGTAAAAATAAAAGTGATTCTAATAGTTCTTTGAAATATTATTGACTTACTAGTTAATACTTAACAAAACAAACTTGGTAACTATGGACTTCTTAAAAATTGGTAAAAATATATTGTCTATTTGAATCCACTAACCATTTATAAATAGTATGATGTATAAGGTATAAGTACATGTACCAATTGGAATATCTTTAATTAATGCTAATAATTTGACTTAAGAGTACAAATCTTTATTAAAAATTTTGAAATTCTTTTAAAACTGAATAATCTGTTTTCATAGATTGAGGTATTGTTCATACCTCAGCTCTGGTATATCCTCGATATCATTTGTACTATTTATTTTGTAGCTTAAATATTAAATAAAGTCCGTAATGAACAAAAGTTTTACAAATAGCCATGGGCCCTGGCACCCTGTGCGCACGCCTATGCATAAATATGTACTTCTATTTACCATGTGACTAGTTGCTAATATTATTTTATAACTGATTATTGCCCAGTGTGGCAGTGTGTTATCCATAATAACTTACAATTAACAAGTACTTTCAATCAGATTTAAATGTAATTTATTGTGTATACAATTATTATTACATTAAGTTAAAATTTGATTATTTCATTAGAAATATACAACCTGTGCCCTAGCCCCTAGGGCACAGTAAGAATGTATGCTAAAAGAATAAAAACATGAATAAGAAATTTGATTATTAAAAACAAAACTTGATGAAACTATAAATTAGTACCACACTACATAATGAAGATAAGCAATCACATGAATGAATAAATAGATTATTTTAATTATAAGTTTAATTAATACAAAACCAAAATTAAATACATGAACACTACATAAAAAGTAAGATAATTTAAAAAAGAAAACAATGATAGGCATTACTTAACTCTTTATACACCTTACTTGGAATAGAAAAACCATGTTCACTTCAAATCTCAAATTGTTACTTGATACTTTTATTCAATAATACATTAAGCACTTCATTATCAAGATCTGCAAGGGCCCATTTATGCGAGCTGATTTCCAATGCTTCCCATTCTGCTTTAAAAGCTACTTTTGGATCCATAGGCATGGACATAGCAGCACCGGACATTTGATCTTGCATCAAACGTGACTGATCTGCAGCATTATTTTCACCCAAAACTAGTGCATATATGCTCCGAAGCCCAAATACATTCAAAAAATACCATGAAGCAGATGACACCCAAGCTGCATCTAATGAAACCAATTCAATACCTAACAAAGAAAAAAAAAAATTAAAACTTATAATAACCAGTCATATTAAGCAAATTACCTCGTTGTAACATTGGTTTGAACCGCAGGGTTAAGGGAAATGGTACTTTGGTAGTGACAAACCCAGAGAACATCCAATTGATCCAACCACCAATGACCACCATTGGCAAGACGTTGGTTACGTTTCCTTTCAACATTTCAGTCATCATACTTGGATCAGGCATAGCTGTTTGAGCAGGAGCTGCTCGTTTTTGGGTCTTAAAGTAACCATTCTCCTCATTATTAAAGTAATGACGACGCATATAGAATCCTTGTTTAGATATGTATCGACCATTTTCACGTAACATGCGTGATCTAATTAGCACTTGACTATCCTGTACTTGTGTCAGCTCAACTTTTTTTTGAGACGTGATCAACAATGACACATAATGCCGAATGACACCGACAAGGAATGTGATCAGAACAATTGGTAAAAACACCCAACCTCGAATATTGATGTCCAACACCAACTCAGCCATATTCTAATAAAGTTAAGCCACAAAACTAAAATAATCTGGACATTAATACGATTAAGTAGTAACTAACTCCTAACCGATAAGATTAGGAATTCAGTTGTTTGTATTATTAAATATATTTAATAGAATTTAGATGTGATCTGTGTCATGATTCAATGATTGTTCATAGTATCATAGAATTACAGAATAGAATAATGAATTGAGTAGATCTTGAGTATTGACTATTGACTATTGAGCACGAACTTTTTATCTTTGAGCATTTCATTACCAAAATAATTATCATGATATCAGACTATTATCATAGTGGTGTTAAAAAGTAACAGTCATACCACACATAATAAATTAAATACGGTCACTGGTTCACTGCTACTTTTCACGGCTACCGATTATTAAAGAATATATTCTATGGACCGAACTGCCCGATGCCTTCTTCTCTGTGTCGTGTCAGAGGGCATAGTCGCATACAAGGTGGATTTATTTTTATTTATTTCCAAGGGGAAGTAACGTTTCTGGTGGAGATATTTTAAACTCTCTTATACAAATGAAACCTAATATTGCACCCAATGGAAAACTAAAATTTGAGAACTAATTGGAAGAAATGTTGGATTCTGGAAACTTTTGTGTATTTACTGATCACACATATTTTAATTAATCGCTTGTAGACAATGATATATGAAATAATTGTATTGATTCATATGCTCTTACTTGTTTTGTGGGATATGTTGTTAAACAGGCACGTACATTTTCAGTAACAAAGTCTTGTGAGGAGTGTTTTACAACTTTGTATAAATTGGATGATTTTGAGGATCATGACCTAATCTTACAAAGAAGTCAGGGCCACTTATTTATACCATCAGATATTTTGTTTAATTTAGTATATACAATATACTTATGAACGAGCAATAGTCAAAATATTGGAGAAGGATAATTGTCAACAACTTATTTTATTTGATGGTAAAAATTGTTTTTAAAATTATTATTGTTGACTTAGTTAAATTACGTTTAAAGGGTATTTATTAATAGGTACTCTATTAGTAAAAATTACAGTGAACAAGTTTTATTTTCATTTGATTTCTTTTTCTTATATATATTTGATTTGGTAAGAAATTTATTTTAGTCTTAATAATGATATATTGATTTATTGTTAATTTTAATTTTATTGATTATCTATTCAATTTTTCCTTATTATTAAGTTGATTAATTTTTTTTTAGTTTTAGATGAACTAAAGTTTCAAAATTATCCCAAAGTTGGCTGCAATGAACATAAATGTCAACTTACCAAACATATAACCAAGTTTTACCTGACTACACGAATTATTTTTGCATGTAAACGGAAAAATAAAGATATTGAAGCAAACAAAAATGCAGAAAAGTGATTAAAAAAATATCTAAACTCATTTAAATTTTAACTTGTATAATAACTACATATTAAACAATATAATATACGTATATATACCTAACCAAAAAGAATTTTTCATGTTACAACTTGCACTTTTGTGAAATCTGTGTTAGAGTATTGCGCTACTGTAGGAATCTTCTGTGTGGCAGTCAGGTTAAAGTGTTGAGCAAGTACAATAATATATCTATACACAAACCAATATATTGTAATATTTTTAATTAAATACCTTGTATGTGACTCAGTCCATATTGTAATACAATTAAATAAATAACCATGTAATAAGTAAGTTATACAAATTTGTTTAACGATTTAAGCTTTAAAATATGTGATGTAAGACGTGTATAATGCATAATATGTTATGATCATATGAGAGAAAAAAAACATGTTTTGGGCTATATATTTTAGCCCACTGTAACGGCCCAAAACCTTTCTTTTCTCTCAACAATCCAGTCTGGTGACTGGTGATTTATCTCTCTATGCGCTGTCCATTAGTTTATAGGTCTATGACTTTTCTAGACATATTTATAATAATATTATGTACCTACATTTAATATATATTGTATGTATTGGGTTCATTATTCATGAAGACGATAGTAGCCAATGGGGTTGGATGGTCATAGACCTATAATGATATAGATTTTTTTTTGTTGAAAAGAATTTTATATTTACAATCTGTAATTACATATTATATAATGAGTAAATTAGATAGTTTATGGTGAAAGGGAAGTCGCCCATTGACGGCACCCTGTGTAATGGTGGTACTTCAGAACTTAATACAAGTTTATTCATTATTCGTTTAATTCGATTGAAACATGCACGATGTAAAGATGTATCTTCTCTACATCGTGGAAACATGCAAGAAATATCATAATCATGGTATAATACATAATTATTAATTACGTATTTATGCTATTTTTATTTTTAACTATGCAAAAACTATTGTAGTCTACGCATATGCGCAGAAGTGTGGAACAACTCAATCAGCACTATCTACGTTGACCGCGGGAACTACCACCAGTTAAAACCTTTTTTGAAATTGCACATTTTAAAATGATCATAACTTACTTGAAAATAATAATATCAACAAACGCTTAAATAATAATCTTACCTTTCAATTTTATACAGGTCCATTCACTCTACAATATCAAAACTAACAGCATACTGCACGCTATCGAAACTGGTGAACGAAAATTTGGTATGTCGTACGTGTGTAAGACGGAGACAACACGTCATGCGGGTAAGACTACCGGACTACGTCCTCTTAACACAGAGTTGCATGTTATAACTAAAGGTGGGTTTACACGTGCTTGTTTGTTGTGGCGACATTATCTACGCGCCAGCTCGCCAGTAATGTTGGAATATTCCAACTTTTATTTTCATTTGTGCGCCAGAACATGTTAACACCTCACTGGCGCCTCAACTTGCATGGGTAATCATGCACGTGTAAACCTAGCATTACCTAAACTGTTAGTTATATCATGCGAAGTTGAAGGGACCAGCCAAAAAGTTCGAGTTAACCAAATCCAACTATCCACGAATTCGAGTTATCCAAGGATAATACAATAATAAGAAATTCTAGGGACCGGAAAAATGTTCGAAGTATTGACGATTTCGAGTCAAAAGGGTTCGAGTTATTAAAGTTCAACTGTAATATACATATAATATACATTATCTATCTTAGTGCCTATAAACTAGTCTATGGTTCAACTACTTCAACTATGAAACGATATTATAACTTATGAGTTACCGGTTATCAATTTCATGTAGGAATAATAATAATAACGCCATCACACGATGTAGAGAAGATAATATCTTCTCTACATCGTTCACTATCAAAAGCATAAATGAATGACCCATAGCTATAGTTAATTACATAATATAAATTATAAGATAATATTATTATATATTATTTTATTTTTAAGATGGATGATTAAAACTATTAATTGAAAAAAAAAAAAACACACCAAACTATAAACTAACAATATTAAACAATAATAAAACAAGTAGGTACCTACAATAGGTACCTATACAAAAAATAATATAGTTTATGTTTTAATTAAAATGTTTAAATAGGAATAAAAACAACTGAATAAGAGACATAAAGAATATACTATAACCATTGATTAAATATACTTATTAGCTATATAATATATATAGGTATATATTTTAATCAATGATATAATATAAGCCATAAGTAACTTATAAGCTATACATTATAATTAGTAGTCGTCTTATATCTTATGTTGAGTGATTAGGTTTTACTTGAAGATGTCGAACTCGTTGAGGTTGAAGTAGATCCAGAATTACGCGGTGACCCTACTTCAGGCCTCCATAACTTTGCTCGCATTATTCCTGCGCTATTTGGACAATTTTCTTTTGCCCTCGACCAAGACAACGAATGTAATGAATATGGAGTTCCAAACGCGCCTGAAATTTACAATATTTTTTATTTTCAACCATAGATTTTCATTTTACTATGTTAATATTATGGCAAATGAACCATAAAATAGGTAGGTATAGGTTAGGTACCTTACATAGGCGCAAATAGCGTTTGGGATTTGGGGGCTAAAATTTTACTTTGATAAGATTGAATAAGCTTAAAATAAAATGTAGGAAATGTTTGGGGGGCTATGGACATTTTTAGGAGGCTTATCCCCTGAAACCCCCTTATTTGCGCCTATGGGTACTTATCTAATATGTCGATAAAACTATCGTTTTATACACCACCACATACCAGTACAATTAATCTAAAATTTCGTGAAGGTCTATATATATTATAGCCGCGTGTTTATAACATGAATATGATATAATTTAGGTATTTACTGTTATTAAATAACGATAATTTTAAGAACCGCTTAGTTAGCAATAATATTGTACAACTTCTTCAAAAAAGTAACAAATAAATCTAACATTCCAACTAATATAGTAATATGGACTAAGACACCATAAGTAGGTAATTGATGAATTTAAGTATTTGATATACGATCCATCGAAAGGAATAAGACTGAATAGGATGCAAAAACTATAAGTTTGAAATAAGAATTTTATGAATTTTTTTTTTAATTTATACTCACAATACACGTAAATATAAGAGTTGTATTAATGAATTATGAAAATAAAGATTTTAAGTAAAACATTAATTATTTTTATTCTGTTATATGAAAAATGATTTTTAGATTTGAATGGTATTAAGAAAAGGAAGTTATCTACCAACATATTTCTCTTCATCACTACAATTTAAGTTACATTTACGCTATTGACATACAGCTATATAGGTATACCTATAATAGTATACCTACCCTGCGGTACATAGGTAAAAGGTTTAAGTTAAAACGTATACGAGTAATAATTAGATATGTTAGTTCCTTCACTGCGTTAAAATTGAAAATTTTGGTTAGGTATACTATAGCAGTGTATATTATACCTCTGACAATAAACTTCTTGACGGGTTGCTCTTTGACCTGTGCCGGTGGTCTATGCAGACGACCGGCGATCGTCGTAAGTTTGGCCACGTTCAAAGATGTGACGCCGTTTCCTGTCGGCCCTGTGCCACGGGTCAACTCTGACAGGAAGTTTATGTAACCGATGGCCAACTTCAAGGTATCCACTTTGGACAAGCGCTTCTCATACGGTAATGTGGGTATGTGCGCCCGAAGCCCTTCGAATGCTTCATTGATGCTCTGCATGCGTCGCCTTTCACGCAAGTTCGCTGCTTGGCGCTGTTGCGTCTTTTGTCTGTGACACCGCGAACTCTTCTTGCGACCCGAACCAACTGAAAAATTAATGGCAAGTACATTTTAAAGAAAACATCAAAAATAGTTTAAGCATAAATCATTATTTTAAGTTTGTATACACAATTTCGTCAACAAAATATTTTTAACTTCAAAAACGCTTAAAAAATAAATATGATTTTACACGGTAAGCTTTTTTTTTTAATTCCGGTAATTAAATTAATTTTAAATGAAAACTAATTTAGTTATGAAATAAATTTTGAAACCTCAGGTAATTAAACTAAAAATTGTATGAATTTAACTTAAATGATAATTTACATATTTTCATGGTTTTGACGAATTTTGTCAGCATTTGAACTTCAAACATAAACAAAATTGTGACTGTGTATTTTCGATAAATTTTAAAAGCTGTAAGAGCAACATTCCTTACATTTTCAAGTTTTTTTACAAGTACTTATAAACCAGTATTTTATATTTTTATCATACATTAATTGGAATAATAGTTATAAAACTTAAATTGTTATTTGTTATATTTGCTATACATTTCCATACCGCACAATAAAACAAAAAACCATGTTTTATAATATTCATTAAATATTATCAATAAATCTTGAGCAAGGCTTTGATACATTGTATAATTCTTATAGTTATCGTATTTTGTGTCAAAAGTTAAGAGGTATGTAAGTCGTTTTATGATTTCCCAATTCCCATGTATTAATATTATATAGGTAGGTATAGTAGGTACTATTATAAATATGAGTAATATATGGATATTTTGTAATTCATTATATGATTGGCAATACCTCTATATACTGTGGTGTTTCCTGCGGTAAGCGAAAATCGACAAATAATCTCATACTGGACTGTCAAATTTACTTAACTTACCTTTTCTATTTGGACTTGAACTACTGCTGAAAAAAAGGCAAAAGTACCAAACATTTTTAACCACACTTGCCGACTGTAACACGTAGGTTTCGTGATGGTAGCCACCATCAGTGGATCAATGATCGTCGTTGAACGAGTAGAATAAATAATTATATTAATAAAAATAATACATTTCAACGATTTCACTTCTTATGTACGTTTTATTATTATAATTTATAATCATTACATAACAATTTAAAATCATGTTTTGTGTTTCCTTAAAAATTGGTTCATGATTGTTTTATATTAATTTGAATAAACTATTTGGATATTTCGAAATAAAATATAATATTTAGATAGCGTTTAATGTACATCAATTTGATGCAAGATATAATCGACGAGTTACTGAATTAGAATGTGTGTGAAACACTATATGTGCCTATGCGTTAGCCGTTGGCCGTTGATTGATTTATATTAATATTTTACATAAATTCAAATAGATAAATAATACATTTTTTTATAAAAATTCTTTTTACGTATTTACAGATTATTGGTGTTATGCTTAATGTGTGATCTAAATTTTAAGGTATAAATTCTGAGTGTAATATGACGGGCACTCAGGTTTTGTATCTCACAATAAACCCTCGTGATAATAATTATTAAAATACATAATGTAGGTATACACGGCAACGGTGTTCCACCAAGCATGCTCGCATGCATTTTTCCTTTTTTTAAAAATCACTTGCTTAAAAATTTACCTACAATATAATTTGGCATAGTTTTATTTACTTGTAAAATTCGATTATTAATATTATTGTTATTTTATCTATTTAATGTAATATTTTTTTTATTATTAATTTATTTGTTACTATTTATTTAATGGCTAACATACAAATTAAGTTTCCATGGAATTTGTCATTCGTCTTACAATTGTTTGATGTTTCTTATTGACTAGGTACCTATTGTAGTGAAAAGGCTATTGTCTATACCCATTACATAATATACCTAATCAGTAACCAATTGTAATTATTATTATATTATTGTTATCATGTCTTCAATTAATTCTGACGCTGTGCGTTTACATTTGGCCAAGAGACGTGCAGTCTCTTTTTTATATAAAACCTATAAGTATTTTATTTCTAATTGCTATATTGGAACGTTTTTATTTTGTTTCACCAAACGATAGATCATTAAATCGTGATCATGAAAAACGGTTATATTTTCAGTTTTACTGTCGGTAATTTTAGGTTTAGAGTGATGAATGTATTAATTTTTTAATGATTTGTTTTTTTTGTTACAAAAAATCTAAAAATTATTTAAACACAGTTTTTAATAGATGCGGTGAGTCCAAATTTGGACAAGATTAGATATTTAAACACGAAAAATAACGATTGATTTTTGCAGTTTAAAAATATTATAAATTATAATATAGACTGACCGTTTGGGTCTTTTCTCAGAATCGTTTTTCGTATGGGTTCAAATGTACAATGATTGTATATCATATTGAATTAAAATTTAATACTTCCATTTAAGTGACTCAGTAGCAGATCCAAAAGTCACTTAAGGCCCCCCCAGGCAAATTTTCAAAAATTAAATTACCTTTTAGTTTATCCAAATATTATAATAGCATTTTATTATAATAGTTAAAAACAGTAAATTCTTGTGAAAAGTAGCAAATTTTGAGATTTTTAAAATGAAAATAATATAGGTACTTAGTATTACATTATTACCACACTAGCTACAACCGAAACGAAACAGTACGTGCATACATAGATACAAAAAAAGTTATTAGCTACTGTTGTAGCGTCCACATGTTGGCTTATATTGCTATACAAAATACAAATAATACGATATTTCCAACAACTGATTTGTACGTATCTTTATCATGAACATAATGTTATATTATGTGTTATTATTGCATATTTTGTATTATAATTTATAGTGTTGATAGTTTTTATATATTTCTCCACAATAACCACAATCTATTTGATATGTTATTTTTTTATCGTTTAATTATAGTCGTCCACAGTGGCGCCGAAGTCCAAAATTTTACTATGACATTAGACACCTGCACATACAATTTTTACACCCACCTATTTCTCATGATTACCTTACCATACACCAATTATAGTTTTTATACAAATGTTCATAAAATAACTATAGAATGACAAAGGTGACCCCCTGCCTACTAAAATCACCAATGACAATTGTAATAGGTAAATATATATTTTGGCGCCACTGGTCGTTCATATTTAGGTTGATGTTTGTACATAAATAATTTTAAACCAATATTACACACAAGACATAACAAATTATAGTTATTTATAATTTCATATTTATATTTTATTTTATTATACTCATATTTTATCTTTTATCTTATGTATGGAGATCTCCAATGTTCATGTGACAGACTAATATATAGACATTACTTACTTTTCTTTGTATATAATATGTAGCTTATAATATTAACTTAGTCCGTGGTTCAAGTCCGTTTATGTTACTTAGATATTTAAAAGGAAGATTATTTTGATGCCATAAACTGCACCTATACTATTTATTTAAATGGCGATTAAGGGGCCTCATCACTACCACGTCTTTTTTTGTCAAAAACTACTGTTTCTAATTCCAACAATAAGTGTTACAATTATCACTATTTTCACTCTGAAAAAATATTCGAATTTTCTGTAATGTATACAAGGGAACGATCGATTCACATTTTTAATTTTTTTATTTAAATTGCAATAAAAATTTAAAAAATTAAAAAAATTCAGAATTTCCAAATTAAATATTTAATTAACTAAATAAAATTTTAAAATTAAAAAAAAGAATATTTTGTCAAAGTGCAAAACGAGGTATTTGTGATAAATGTATGGGGTTTTTTTTATTTCAATTCATTTCATTTTTTTTTAAATATCTATATTGTCCGAAGTCACCAATTGTAATTATAACTTCAGTTTTTAATGAAATCTAATAGGTACGTGTCCGAAGTCACCCCATTTTACGGGTCACTCCGGACAAAATTCAACTTTTAAAAAAAGTGTGAACTTTAATGACCTTAATGATTATTCTTCTGCTATATGATCTTCTTTTCACTCATTATAATAGTATCTTATTTACTAGTTAGGTATTATATGTAAAAGTTTAATGTAGATACCTACTAAATTAGAATATTCTGTTTTTTAGGTCTAAAATATTCGTTATTTGTAATTACTATTTTAACTAACCTAAGCGTGGTATATTATCTACAAGTTACAACCGTGAAATAACGTAAGTATATAAATAAAGTAGTTGATCTAAACTGTGATAAAAAAAATAGTCTACTAGCTAATATAGTGGATAGTAAAGACGTAGAGTATTCTTTGATAATAATAAATCATTTGGTCGATGATAACTGATATATTAATAACTTTATTACATTTATTCACAGATATCTAAACTATGAGATTTAAACTGGCTTCACTTTTTTCATGTAAAATGTAAAAATGTTCGGTATCTAGTATAGCATAGATATCTAAGTATTTATTAAAGAAAATGCCATCCCTCCCCCCATCTGTACGCCTATGATGATTTTTGCACTGAGTGTTTTAATTAAGTCTCTCTGTGCGTAAGTTGAAGCGATTAGGTGAACAAATAGAATTTTCATGTTAATAAAGAAGTAAAATCAATCTCAAAATTCTGTGCCCAAAAGGCACATTGTTGAAAAAGTTCCCGAATTTTGAGATTGATAAAGAAGTGAAAACAAACCCAAAATTCTATGCCTCAACTTGAATAAATATCAATTCACAAAAATGTCAAGGTGTTCAACTGTACAAACATTGAAAACAAAAATTAGCACAAACGGCGTGAATTATAGATTGTCAACAAAAATTCGAGTCGGACAGATTAACTCGTAAACAAGTCGACAACTCCGATTTATGGCTAATTTTATCCTTAATATACGCCGTTCTGTGCTAATTATTTTTTTCAATATTTGTACAGTTGAACATCTTGAAATTTTTGTGAATTGATATTTTTTCAAGTTGAGGCACTGAATTTTGGGTCCATAAAGGACATAGCTAGGTGGAAACAATTTTTGTGTTTTATATATATATATAAACTAGCTGATCCTGCGCACTCTGTTGCCTGTAAAAAATGACAACTCTTAAAAAAAATTTTGATTTTTAAGCTCCTTTTGGGTGCAACTCGCTGTAGGTAGTATATAAGTGCAACTCATCAGCCACCTCGGCAAGAGATGTGCGAAAATTCGATTTGATGCATGCTTGTACCTGATCTGCTCGATTAACCAATGGCAACCAATAAAATAATAAATACTAATTTATAATAATTATCTCTCCTTATAAAATTAAGACACAGTATTCATTTTGTAAAAAATGAAGGAACATTTATTTATTTATTTATAGAAATAACTTAGAGCCTCACGATACTGACTTAAGAGCCTAATGCGGCTCGCGAGCTAAGTTGTGGCCACCCTTGAATTATAAAATATTCAACAAAATGTCTCTCAGTACCTACCGATCTTTTTTTTTTAGATAATTGTTTTATTATATATGCATACATGATATTATATTATATATTTATTTTGTATTTGTAATCCATACACTATATCCTATATACCTATTCTTCAAAAATAAATCTATTTCCATTTGATTGCAAATTATCTTTACTCAACCAAAATTTTTTTATATGAATAACCTTGTCTTTAGTGGAAACGACATCTGTTTTTAGCTATGTTTGGCCAAACTTTTAGCGTGCTAAGATGAACAGAGTACAGACTATAATCTAACCATTTTCTACGGATGCATTCAAGTCATTCAACTACTAATTACTATTATTTGTCGTCTTGTCAATAAGGCTGCGAACAGTCGGGTTATGGAAAAGGTTAAAAGTAAAAACGGTACACATGACACATGGGCGGATAGGCTACCGGTAAACCGGGCATTTCCCGTTGGGCCCCCCTTCGTATTTTGGTAATGGGGCCTTTTCATATTATGCAATTATACGATAGAAATTTTAAATGTAAAATAATCTTCTATCTAATATCTATGACTACAACGTCGATTACAACGGATTGGCGGCAGTAGTGATCATGGTTGAAACTGGTAACTGATGAGGTGGGACGTGGGTAATAAATGGTAATAACTCACAAATAATATGTTGTTGTAGATACTATTTTTAGAATAATCTAAACTAAATATTGGACTTTTTCAATGATATTGTGTATTAGTGTACGGTACTGTTATATTTACTATTTTACTGGTATCTTATCACAAACAAATTATAGAATTATAATTATTATATACTTATTGCACTATTGCAGACATAACGTTACTCGTGGTTACTCGTTAGTCATTTGTCTTGATAGTTTAGTGTTAGTTCAGTGTTATATACTATATTCCTCAGTTCTTACATATTGCATAGTACATAATACAGTTAAAACAAACGCTTACGTGCTGTTGTTTTATTTTTTTCAATGGGCAATTCCAAAAAATTACATAAAAGCGGAAGTGCTAAAAGAAAAAAAAGGAGAAAGATTTGCTAAGAAAGGAAGGTCAAAACCCTAAGCAAAAAAAAATTAAATTTTGTAAAATCAAGTCAGTACTCACATTGGTATAACTATGGGTACCATACTGTACCTAATATATATGCATTTTTATATTTTAATTTTTTTTATTAGTATAATTACATTTATCTATAATAATTTATGATAATATAATACAGGAACTTATTTATAGTATAAAAGAAGCAGTCAATACTTTTGTTGAATACACCAATAAAAAGTTTGATGAAATGGAGAATAATACTTTAGAAATTCTTAATGAGTTACCTCATAGTAGAGTAAGAAAAAAAAAGACAATTTACTGACTATGAATCAATAGATAATCCTATTACAGATTCATTACGTGCATTTGAAATCAATGTTTACAACCAAGTATTTGATACTGTTATTGAAAGTATTTCATCACGATTTCAAAAACATGAAAAACTATGTGCCGATTTTTCTTGTCTCAATCCAAACAATTTTCATCTAGATTTACCACTTCCAACAAATGCTTTAATAAAAGTATATGAAAAAGTCAAAAATTTTATTCCGGATATAACTTATGATGATCTTAGAAATGAATATGCTGACTTTACATCTAAATGGAGAGAGTTGAAAAAAACCATTACTTGTGTGTATGATGAACTAAATAATCAAGTTACTGATGATGATATTGATTCAGAAAATGGTAATCTATATTTATTTTTACATTAATATTAAAAAATAAAATCATCAATAATTATGTTATATTTAATTTTATGTTTTGTTCTAGGACTCAAGAGTGATGATGATATTATAGTATGTGTGCATAGTGCCAGTGCCAAGTATTGTGTTACATGCTGTTTTGAAGTGTTGGTGAAATATAATTTATACACAAATACATATCGTGGCCTCCACTTAGCATATAAATTTATGCTTACTTTATCCATTACACAAGTAGAATGTGAACGTACATTTTCTAAATTAAAATTTTTAAAAAATTATTTAAGAAATACAATAGGTCAGAATGTATTAGAGAATATGTTATTAATGAATGTAGAGAAAGATATTCTCAACAGAATTGATTCTGAAGACATCATTGAGCCGTGGGAGCCACTTTTTCAAATTTCCTGGTAGGCCAAAAATGGCCTCTCCGCCCATGACATGACACATCACTTGGGATTTTCCCTGCTCATCTGTACCTTATAATGAGCCCAGCCAATGAGAATCCCAGCTTTATTTTTTAAATAATATTATGCAAAACTGTACAAAACACAAACATGTGTTAATTTTTAATACCTAGATTTACACTTGAGTTTTATTATTAATTCGGGGATATAATAAAAGTATAACATTTTTTTAGTAGGAACATTTAAAATAAATATAATTATGTTTAATTTAATACTATGTTATGTTTATTGTGTAGATAGCTGTAAACACTTACGACTTACCACAATTGCCGGAATCACAGTCACTGTTCAGCGAGCTCGTGCCATCGGACTCGGAACCAGAAGAGTACTCATACAGGAAATAGTCTCTTGTGTACGGAGGTGCGTGATAATGGTGCGCCGTACCATGGTGGTTCAATTGATAATGATGGTGATGATGGTCCATCGTTGGGTATAGTGAGCGTGTGGTGGATGGTGTATTAAAATCGTCACTAATATTATAAATAGTATATACCTATGTGTGTACACTGCACGGCTAGAGGAGACGCGGGCCAACACGATCGAATGCCCGGACGTTGCTGCTGAGACTGCCGAATCAACTTGCAAGTATCGAGTATACCGAGGCGTGCCAGTTAAAGGCCGAGAAGTCGCGATACCACGCCCATATACCGCCCCAATATACACCCTTCCTTCCACCCACGTATAAGTTCGTGACCCTATAACGTGTAAGCATACACTATTATGTATACTAATATGCAAGCTGCATTTATATGTTATAGGAACTTGCGTCTATCTAAAAATTATTGATAAGAAATTCCAAAATTACGGAATTCGGCTGGTATAAGGTATAACTCACCTATTAGGCCCTGATTTACGCAAGTGCAGATGGAGCACTTGCACTTGCCCCCGGTCTCCAAAAGTTGTAAAAAATTGTTTTTTTTTTAAATTAATTCCACAAAAATTTATTTTTTAAAATGTAATACCAACTGTCAATTTTCAGAGTTCAGTATATTTTTATCATTAAATTGTCAGTTGAATTTTGGTTATTTTTATCATTCCACACCCCAGTGCTAATCAGTTACCATCATAAAATATTAAAATAATAATAATAAAAAATTGTTTGAACATCGGAAATATTTGATACCTAATAACTATTTATAAATTTCTTCGAGCCCAGTATTTACAGATTAACCCGTCGTTCGTACGCTATGAACATTTCGCTCACACAATTACCATTTTTAAAATCACTGGTTTATAAATTTTCATTCGATTTTGACAATATTAAATATATACTTCATTCAGTTATTCTTATTCACGTAAATGATACGGTAAAACATTAAATGTTATATAATATAAACTATTATTGAAGTCCAATGTTACCGTACTATATGTTGTGCTTTAGTGTTGTGCTCGTATCTTGTTATTTTATTATTATGAATATTATGCTTTAGCAGTTCAATATTGATATTTGTCAGTATCGCGATGTATACATTTGTACACTCATACGTGTATTTGAATAGATGAGCATTAATGTGATAATTAATAATATTCGAAATTTATTTTTTTAATTTTTCATGAATATTGTTTAGACTTTTAAATATTATTGTTTTAAAGTTTGGTAGGCAATGACAAAGCAGGGCGGCAAAGCGAAAAATTAAATTGGGAAAAGAAAAAGAAAATTTATTTAATTTATGATTATTTAATTTCATTGTCCTTAATTTACTATACCGAGTAACTAAATTATATTTATAGTACATGAAATAATGTACAAATATTTCATTAGGTATTTAACACTTTATATTATAGCGACAGATACTACGCCGTCGATTGACAAAGCCGAATAATATTCATTAATATTTACTACATAATATATTAATATACAGTATACATATATATATATGCGAGATGCGTTATTCTTATGAATAGTTCCACAATAAACCAAAACAAAATAATAAGTAAATACTATAGATATACCAAAAGATTTTAATTTTTTGATAACTAAACGAACTAATTTTATGATAAAAATGTATAGTTTTCTGCAATTCACTGCTGATATTACCCAACAATTGCTACCTATAATATTTTAGATTCTGAGCCGGGCGATCGGTTTAGAATTTTAAAATACTCACAACTACCTTAATTTTTAAAAATTCATAAAAATCCTAAAGAAGTTAATTTACTCTAACATAAAAAATAATGGTTTTAGTATATTTTAGTATTAATAGATTTAAGTTATGCGTTAAGTTAAGAAGGGTACGGTGTTCTCTCAAACTTGTCAACTATTTTTTATTATAGCCCAGCCTTTTTAGATTAAAATTATAAATAAAAAATAGTAGTCTAATTACCTAATTATTTTTACCAATTTAATTCACCAAAATGCAATAATACCAATGTTTATATGTAATATAATGTTCACGACTTTCCTCGAGATAAATAATACATCTGAGTCAATCACATTTAATTTGATTTTAAAATGCGCATTTTAACGACTAACTATATAAAAATTTAATTTTCTGTCCAGTGAATGTTGAAACTGATTTATGGTTTCATACTTTCAAAGTCGACTGATTATGTCTGTTTTATAAAATAAAAAAACCAAAAATAATATAAATAACTTAAGTTTAAAAGGTACATATTATTAAGTACCATTAAAATCAATATGTTACTTTTAAAACTGCCTACTTTTCAAACCACATATTCTGTGTTCACACTGTTTATTTACTGTGTACACTGTACAAATTAGTACAATATGTTTTATATAATTTTTGAAATACCTACGTAAAAACCCCGTTTGATATATGATAAGTTAATGAAAAAATTCATCGATTAAATAGATACTCCAACTTAGTTGTTGAAAAAGTAAATTTTAATACTATACAATTTTTAAATTTCTAATTTTTTGCAATGAATTTGCAAAGCATTTAAATGAGAATAAAATTAAAAATTTTCAAAAGTTTATTAGATAAACATAAAATTCATAATAATATAGTACATTGTCCATTCTAAGCGTGTTTATTTTATATAATACCTAAGCTATATTGCAATATATTTTAACTGTACATTTTACCATGTCCCTAACGAATTTCAAATTTTTTCTATTATACTTGTTTTTCAACGCTTATTTTGAAACTATTATTAAAGAAGTTATGATAAAAATGCTCATAGTGTTTGGTATATTATTAAATAAGGGATTGGGGTTCAATTCCTAATATTATAATTTTTTGTGGCAATTTTTTTAAGGTATTTTTCAAGATTCACTCGACGTGGTTTTCTATAATAAATCGAGGTTTATTTATGGTTTGCGGAGCGTACCCACAAAGCAAAACTAGCAAGTACCAAATACACGGCTACTTTTTTTTTGAAAAATGTAAGACTCAAAACTTTTGAAGATTTTTTGTCGTAACTTCTTTAATAATAATGGTTTCCAAAAAGAATTCAAACAGTTTCAAAAACAGCGTTGAAAAACACGTCTTCAAAAAAATTTGAAATTCATGAGGGGCGTGGTTAAGAACATTTTTTCCAAAATTTGCAAACAATTATTAATATCAAGCATGACATTTTCTACCACATCTTAATTCATAGGTATCCTATCCTACTTTACTTTACTCAATCAAATTTAAAATTTACCATCTCTAATTGAATTCAAAGTTATAAAAAATCGAATATTTAATATGTCAAATCATATAATTTAACTATTTGTCTCGGCATATACACTATTACACTACTAATTAAATTTTAGTTTAAATAATAATATAGTAGGTACATCATTTTACACTTTTAAAATTTGAAAACTATACTTAACAAACAGACGCATTTGTTTAACATCGAACTCAGCTCTCTCTTTACTGTATGCTATATGACTATACACTATACATTTTGTATGTTCGTAAACAGGTGCTATCTTTCCCAGAGGGGTAACAGCAGAAAACAAATCAATGATTCGCTTGCTGTTCTTCAGCGGCACGTCACATCGTCATATTATAAACCACACGCTGTTCGTAATACAAGTATGATGAATTTTGTTATATTTATGTAGTTATGTGTGAATCATATATTATTATTAAAATTATAAAACTCTATTTAATAATATTGTTTAGTTTTTAATGAGTATATTTACTTAGGTACGGCTACCAACCTGCTTATGTAGGTGTACGTAGATAATACATCATAAATACAATATAAACTTAATTGGTTTACACTTTACAAGTAAAAGGATTTTAAAAATAATGTCCATACAGTGTACTTATTATTTTCATTAATTTTTGATTGAATATTTTAATCCACTGACCACTATACCAGAGTGTACCCTACAACTGTCCACTACATTTAGGTTATATGCATGCATTGCTATTTTTAAATAAATAAATATGAGTTACTGTACATTGTTATTTTATTTAAACTGTAACACGTGCAACCGATTGGGGCACGTGCTAAGCCACGTGCAAGCGCGTGTTGCTAGTTACTCTTTCAATATTCACACTTTTTCGCCCATTAAATAACATAAACAATAATGTATGCCTACTAGATTTACAAAAAAAATACTATTAATTATTAGTATACAGGGATGAAATAGTTTAAAGTATGAACTATGGAGTATCACACCATCACGCTGAATGGTATGATTAATATTATATTATATATTATATAGCAGGGATGGACAAACAGTCGATCGCGACTCGCAAGACTGGTCGATCTAGGACGATTTCTAGTATATAGGTACACTTATACATTTAAGATAACTTAAATACTATAATACAATATATTATCTAGTTCTAGTATATATATTTTGTAACATGTATAATCTAAAATAACAATTAATCTCTAGGAATTGTATAACAAATATTAATATGGAAATAAAAATATTATACTTACATAATACATATATATTGCCGTAATATCTTTGTTTATTTATTATGTACTCTGGTACTAAATACTAATATAGTTATTAAATTCCTAGAGCTTGTTATTTTGAATTATAACAAAGTAGCACCCAACGTAGAGCTCGAACCCACGGCCCCGAAATTAAGAGTCTCGTGCTTAACAATACAATAATACCTATACTATACATCTGATATCATATATGTATACAACTTAATCAGTTACCTAGTACATCATTTAAATAATAAGTAAGTTTAAAAATAAATAGTACCTCACACAAAAAGTTTAATAATTTATTTTTGTAAATAATATTACATGTTAATTTCGTTATATTTTAATAAAATTATCACATGTTTATGAAACAAAATTAATTAACCATAACAATATAGGTATCCATGCATTATAATTATTAATTATTATACTATTTACCTAGTTTTATTTAAAAATTGTATACCCAGATATTATACTGAAATAAAACAAGAAAAACGATTTAAGATATTTTATTGTAATTCAAAAACAAATAACCGTATCTACATATGAGTAGGTATATGACATTTTCACTCAATGTTGATTTTATAATTTTCTAAATAGGTATAGGCAAATGATTTGATATATATTACAAAATATTTTGACTTTTTTGAGCTATTAATTAATATTTAACATAGGTACCTATTCAAATTTGTTGTTTAGTTAAATATTCGCTGGGTCAAAAAGCTTAAAAATTTAAGGTTGCAATAGGTTCCTCATATATGTATTGTTATAACAGAAGCAGGGCTAGATTTGACCGAGAGTTTTAAGAGCACTTGCCCCGGGCAGCAAATGTTTCGAGGGAATCCTAATACCGGAGTACTAAAAAAAAAAAAACATAAAAGTGATGTTGGTATTGGATTTTTTATCATTTGATGAAATTACAAACGACTTGGCAGCGAAAAAAATCAATAATAGTACCAAATTTATAAAAATGTATCATATTTAACTATTTTGATTTAATTCATTTTGATTGTACTTACAGTATTCGTTGTATATACAAATTTGAAAGTATTAAATTGAATTAAACTGTAATTTATTATTAATGTAACAGTGTGAAGGTTTAATTCAAAATTTTAATTAATAAAACGTTACCTACCTATGAGCGTTTGAAGTTCATATTTTCACAACATAGGATATTTACTTGAAATCTCATATGAAGCGATTTTGTTGTAACTTGTAATTCAAAAACGAATGACTGTAAAAACATAATAATTGCATTGAATGTTTATATTTTCATTTTCTATACACCAAAAAATTTTAAAAATATTTTGACTCTTTTTAAGCTGTTTACGGACATTGTAAGTTTTCAATTTTTAAATTTTTTTTTGCTTTAAATATAATTTAATATAATTTTATTTGTTGGGTAAAAAAACGTGAAAATTTAATACAAGGATCCTGATATATTGTTACAATAGCATTTGAAAATTATTAAAAATATATATGCACAATTTTTCTTTTATAAGCATTTAAAGTTCAAATTTTGACAACATTTATCAAATTTAAAATGTAATGATTATTTTTTAGTTAAAAATGTATAAAATGTTCAACTTTTATATCTCAGGATTGAAAATTCAAAACAAGGTTCCACGTAAATAGATTATAATATATAAATTACTTTATTCACAATAATAGTATATATATATATATACTGAGTAATTTCATTGGCTGACGACCGCCTTCACTCAGAATCGTTTTGCTTATACAATGATATTATATCATTGAACTCAAATTTAACACCATCCGTTATAGGTAGTGACCCACTTGTAACCTACTGTACAGCAGAGTGATACCCAATTGGCCACATTTTATAACTATTAAATTTAATTATTTACCTATACAAGTATGCTAGACTGATACAACATACAACTACAACGTTCAGAATCGTTTTTCGTTGAATTCAAATATAACACACCCATTAAAACAAAATATATGCTTGGCAACTACTGTACCTATAGTTTGTACTTGTCCACCTCTTTTTTGTTCTAATAAATTTAAAAAAAGTAATTTATAAAAAAATGTTATCGAAATGTATATAAAATATAAATACTGATTTGATTATTAGATCGAGGTAAATGTTATTTGTTTTTTTTTTAACTATTATGTTTATTTATTAAGCTCCTCACCCTTACACATTGTATAGCCATATACATACTTATAATATACCTTTTTTTTTTCTGTTTGAACCGACGACGCTGCGGGATCTGTTTTCACATTCTTCCGCGGCGCAACTTACTTATGAGTTATGACATACCTACTATACTATATAAGATATAAACTAACCAAAGAGAATATTCTGTGAATTTAATATTATACAAATAAAAATATCAATAATAAGTTTACGAGTATGGCAAAAAATTATATTCAACACATAATGAATTTAATAATTTCATCATTACTATTTTATTTTTCTTAGTAAAACAATATACGTTTAGTGTTTACAATGCTTTCGTATCAAAGAGTTAATCGAATTTAATTTCAAAACGAGTTATCACCCATGTTATCTATATAAGAATATTATTTATAAACCTATTCATATATATAGGTATATATAAATATTCAAAGATAATCCCTCAATGCTCTATAGTCTATAGTATAAAGGTTTAATCTTTAGGGTGATCTACATACGTAAAAAAAAACAAATCGAAATACGCGAGTTTGGTGATCTCAACGTCGGATTATAAACTTAAACCTTCAAAAAATAAGAGTGAGAGTATAGTGAGCGCACATAATAATTTTATATATTCTATGATGCACGCGAGTGTGAGTTTAGGTGTGTGGTTGTGACGTAAGCTTTAGACAGCTGCAATATGATTGTATGTATCCAGCTATAGGCGAAACGCGTTAGGGTCTACCCTATTTATTTTGTCTGTCAGTGTTTAATAATATATACGTATATTATAATATGTGAGTACTGTGTAAAATATATATATATATATGATATACATATATATATATATACGTAGGGTCGTAGGTACACTATTCCTTACTACGTTGTTCCCCTTTTTGCGGCATGGGACAATGCATTGTATATAATACGACCTCAATTTGAACTTAATGTAGAATGTATACACCAATTGACCCTTTTTATAATAGCGTGTTGGGGTGAGTTTGAGGGAGTCGCATAGAGCACCGTTTGATATAGTTGCCAATGTTTCAATAATTATCGAGTAGTGTTTTTTTTTCCATAGACTAATTTTATTGAAACGACAAGGTGTTTGTATCACCCTATATCGATATAATGATAACACGCAACCTATTGTCGTAACAGAGCAGCCCTTCACATCAATATAATAAAATATGCGCCACAACATCCATCAATATATATATTCAACACAATGTCCGATCATGATCCATAAAAAAAAAAAATTGTGGTTATGCCATTTTATGGTTCTGAATTCTGGTTCATACTTAACTTCATATGTGCTATAGACACCCACCTACTTCATGATATCGCTGCCGTAGTTAAAACAAAGTAGACAGTAGTACTAACTATACTAATTACGTATTACTAGTCAACGAGTTACGATATAAAATACTGTTGCATAGAAAATTAACCAACGATATATTATTTTTAAAAATGTGTTCATTATTTAAATTAGAACACAATTTAATATTAGATTCTTATAGGCATGAACATTGGAGTATACAAGGGGGTGATTTGTGTATCAGCTCCCCTCCCATAGGCATTTTTTAATTTTAACATTTTATAAAATATTGTTCTTGGTGTTAGGCCCTAACAGTTAGGGCATTACAAATTTACAATAAAACATAATAAAAAGGCAAGGGTATTTTGTAAATGTTTATTTCGTCACATCCAAGTATCCAACAGACACTAACAACTAATGACTAATCAGTATTCAGTAATCGATAATCATACATTAATTTCATAAATAGGTATATCTAACTAATAATTATTATTATTATTGCATGGATAGGTTTTACGCATCAATACTAAAATATTATCAATGTTGTATTAACATGGACATACCTATCAAATACAATACACACTCCAATTAGAGCTGAAAAAAGTATAATTTACTAAATAAAAATTAAATTTAAGTTTGTACTATATTAAATTTATTTGTGGTTTTGAAATAAAATGTATTAAGTTTGCCTACAGGTATGTTTTGTTATTTATTATTTTAATGTGCGGAACGCAGGTACCTTGGATTAACATTTCTTTTTCTGATCCCTCCCTCCATACTATAATTATATGTAGGTACCTACGCCACTGCGTGCTTATGTTGGGTAGGTATTTAGAGTTCTTTTAAGTGAAATATGAAAAATTAAGCTGAGTTTATAAATTATGAAAAGGGTAAACCACTATGGTTTTCAAACAAAATCTTTATAAATATCAGTTTATTATAGGCAGCAAAAAGACGGATTTAAATAATGGTTGTGAACAAAAAAAACCGCGCGATGTTAGCATTTTCACAAATAGATTGCATTGTCTGTCCATGGCGCAATTAATGAACACAACCGTAGAGACTGAAAATTCACAGGCATTGAATGACAAGTACTACTTATTTGCACAGGAAATTTAAGCAAAAGTCATACGAAAATTAGTTATCTACCTATTCGATTTACCCAGTGAAAACCACAGTCCACAATTTTTATAGTTACGACACATATCCATCGTGAATTTGTTTTTAATACCTATCTATAGTGTCACGTAGTATATAGATTTAAGACAGAAATAGACGATCTATACAACTATATATTATACGTTATAACAATACACATTATTATTTTAATATGAAGTGGTGTTCGCAAAAAAAAGCCCTAATATCAAAATAGGTAAAAAAAGCACCGTACTAACTAAATACATAACGCATTTTCACTATAGTGTAGGTACATTTTATAATTTAATTATAGTACAGGATATTTGTATATAGGTAACCTAACCTTTTTTGAACATTATATTCTATAACCATATATATATGTATAGTATATAATTTTACATCATAATAACTATGGATATAAATATACATTTGAAATATAAAAGATTAAAGTATAGTAGGGTAATAAAAGTAATTGCAAGATAAAAGATTGTAGCTATACTTGCATACTTTATAATAGTTAATAAGTAATGCATAATATATAATATATTATTGAACTATTTATTATATATATTTTGATTTATGGTTTATGTTATATGATTTTTTAACTGTGATTTAATTGGTTATTGTTTAATGTCATATACTAGATGTAAGTTTTTTTATAGTTACCTTTAAATAAAATAAATGTATTGTCTAGTATAATAAATATTAAATTAGATACATACCTAATAATATAATAATTAATGAAAAACAATTGTTACTAAACTAGTATTTTAGAATATTATATATTTTATGGTTATAGATATTATATTAAAGAAGTGTTAAGTACATTGATAAATGTAATGATTATATTTAATTAGGTAAATCATAATAAAAAATAATAATGTATTTAGTTGGTACGGGGCTTTTTTTTCCAATGAATGTTGTCCGGGGCTTTATAAATTATTCCATGTACGTTAGATTCAAATGATATCACAGTAAATATTTTTTTGACATGAAAATGAAATAAACTGAAATAGTGAAAATAAAATAAATTAACTTAACTAACATCTTAAAATGAAAAATTAAAAAAGAAATTTAGTAAGTCAACAGTTAAGTTAATGAAAAGCCAAGAGTAATTAGTTAAAAAGTTAAAATTAAATTAACTTTTTAACTTAACTTTAACTTTTCAACTAGTTAATGCCCAGCCTTGCCATTAACATTACTAATTTATTTACTTTTAAACCAGCAAATTTCACTTATATCATAACAACTGAGTACTGTAAATAATAAACAGTATTCTACTGTATCGAAAGTTTTTACCAAATCTAAAAATTTGGCAAATAAATTATGTTAACAAAATACATTATGAAAGTGTAAATAATTAATGTGGCTTTAATGTCCAAGTTGTTGAATTGTAAAATTTTATTAATTTTACAACATAAAAAATACATGCAATTGATTAAATAAGCAATTTTATTTTTAATTTAAAATGATTTTTGACAGTAGTTGCTTAAATATGTATCTTAGTATATTTATAGCTTATACACGCTATTAACAATCACAAACTATACATCGCAAATAAAAATCAGTTATCATCACTATCACTATAATATTCACCTTCATCTGAATCATCATCATTCTCTTCATCTAATTGTTTTTTAAATATTTTTTTATAAACAAAGAATTCTTCAGCTGTAACTCCAGCAACTTTAACAGCAAACTGCTTATCACTTGTTTCAATGATTGCTTTCAATGAAGGATTACCAGTTATTAGATTTGGATTAGCTTTTGGATCTCGAGGTTTGTACATGCCTAGTTTTACCAAAAAAGTATGTCTACACTTCAAATCAAAAAGTGTTGAGGACAAAACACTCGTCGTTACAAATTGAGTAGGACCAAGTTCCATGTTCAACAATATATAATCTAATTTAGACTCAATATATTTCCAATTGTCAAACAAAATATTTGGTGAATATGATATCAATTCTAATAACCTATTTTGTTTATTACCAACATATGATAAAAGTTTAGGAATTCTGGATAGAATTACCTTATCGTCCAGCAACAAACAAGAAGGTTGTGAAATTATTAGTTGCCTTAATTTTTTGTCTTCAAAGCGAAAGTTAGTCCATGCAATCATGCATCTTTGTAAGTTTTGTCTATTTATACTTAATATATCTGGATTTGAATCTATCATTTCTAGAAGCTCGGATGTTTTAAAGTCATACTGAGTTAAATATTCAAATAGTACTAGCCATCTTGATTCAGTGTAAAATTTTAATTTTTCTTGATGGTTATTTATAACTTTGGATAATATTGTACTTTTTACATTTAACTGTTTAGCCAAGTTACTTAAGTGTTCTGGTACGACATTCAGTTCATTTACTGCAACAGACATATTTTTTGATGTAATCATTTTTGAACAATGACACAAATAACATGTTCGAAACGTTCTCATTAACAACATTGTAACTGAAAAAAAATAAAATATTTTTAACATTTAATACCTATAAATTCCTTCAATAATTAAATTACACAGATTTTAAGATTGAATGAAAAACATAAATTATTTTTTTTAACGTTACTTTCTTATAATAGCTATAGTGACTAAAGCTATACTTATGCTCTTTAATCAAAGACTATTGTTTCTTTATTGTCTATATAGTATGATCCAAAAGTCCCATATCATCCTTGTATCTCTGTGGCAAAAAAATATATTTAAATATGTGTTTACAGTAAAAGTATGGAAATCCAATTGAATGGCATAAAATTCAAATTTTTTGTTTCAAAAATACAAATTTTTTTAAATTTTGAAGATAGATATTTTCTTAATCATATTTTTAAAAACAGTTTTCAAAAAAAAAATGTATTAAAATTTAATGAAAATTGACCAAAGTAGAACAAATTAAGTTGTTGACTTAGTTAGAATAATACCTATAGTTATGTCAGCAAAACACTAATCTTATGATTTTAATCAACCTCAATAGAACGCGTATTATTTTTATGATAATTTGTAAATATCTAATTATTAGTGGAGCTTAGTTAATTGTTAAATTATTTAAGTGTTTCCAAAAATCGAGACATTAATCTGTGAATATAACATTGTTTTTGACAATCTTGATAAATGATAGGTACTCAATTCCAAAACTTGCCGCTTGTTTGCAATTTTCATTATTTGGAAGGTAACATTTTACCATGTTAATAAAATCATGTACTTAGAATGTAAACATCATTTTATAAATCTAAAACAAAATAAATACGAAGTAGATAAAGTAGATTGTTATAAAAAAAATCTGCAAGATTAATTAAATCATGTGATTCGTGTTTTACTAACAGTAACATAACGAGGTATTACTCTAATGAAGGCAACAATTTAAATTTGCTTTACTTGGCAGATTTTCACTCAATTTTGATAAAAAAAATATTTTAACTGTTTCTAATCAATAAATAGCTGTTTTGAAAATTTAAAAACTTAATTGCATAAAAATAATTGAATCTTATGCCATTTAATCAGAATTTTCATACTTATGAATTACTGTAAAAAAACCACAATTATATTATATATTGATTTGCCACAAAGGTGATACGGGACTTTTGAGACATACAGCTTAGCTTAATCAAAAAATTATGAACAATTCAATAAAAATGATTTATTGTTTCAGTATAAATAATAAGAAAAATAAGTACCTAACCTTTTTATGAATTCTTTAAAATGTATTTTGTTAATAAATGATAGGTTTATCATATTAAAAGACTGATTAAAATTTATGTAGCTTACAATATTAATATATCTCCATTACTTTGTCTCAAAAGTAGGTAGAATACACTAGTTCTGTTCATTTTTTCCCTTTTCTACCTATACTTTTATGAAGGAGATGTGTGCTGCCCAGTGTATTCTACTTAAAGATAAAGTATAGGTATAATGGAAATTCAACAAGTATGCCATCCCTATTTTTCTGAACCTATTATCATGGACCTAATATCCTTACACCTTAGTAGTTAAACCAAGTTAGATGAAAGAAAACTTCTCGCTTGAATTTAAATTTAAATTCATCAATATTTTCAAAAAAGTCACGATGGTTAACAATTTAATGGAAAAAAAATTTGGTATCGTTATGACACTCCTTACATGCTATTTTATAGATAATATAGATATTGATATACTTACTTAATCTTTGTGGATAAAGCTGATATAAAAAGTAAATTTTTATTCGCAATTAATTAGCCTTTTACTGTTTTTACACAATTTCTAACATAATAAATTGCATATAACAATGAACTAAGCAGTACACTTAGCAGAGAAATGAGAATAGCTGCGGCTGTCTAGATCAAAAATATCTAACAGTCGCGACTCACGACTACCAGATAGTATCTTAATTTGTTCTAACAATTAATAAATTATTAAATTATTATTTATACCTACTCTAATCATAAAAACGTGTGTGAATTTGGGGGACCAAAGCTAGGATACTATCACAGATTGATATGAATCGTGGGTACTATTTTTCGGACGACTATAGTGATAAGAAATTTTGTACGTTGTGTTGCATTTCATTTAATTTCAAGGGTGCCGTACTATTGTACCGAAACTACGATTCCTTTACGGATGTGTCTTATGTCACATAATAATTTTTGTAAATTGTTTTAAAGTATGTATATAAAATAAATTCTATTGGTTTCATTACCACGGTAGTTATGCCGAACATACTGACTATTGTTATCATAAAATAATGACAAATAAATAATAATCGAAAGTTAGGTTATAAATTCCAAATTCCTCTTAAGTCTTAAGACTATACAATCTAATGAGTAATGACTAATACACGTTGTTCTATTTACATTAGCTGATGATAGCAGTTTAAATATGTAATTTGACTTGAAGTATTTAGAACATCACTTTTTACGGAAACAGGTATGTTTAATACTACTGTCTATTGTACTGAATAGTTTAGAAATGTAAGTATGTAATAGGTACTAGCTTATTCTGTTTCCCTATCCACCCAGTGATGATTAGTGCCTGAAGCAATAATTACTGTATTAATGAATTATGATTTTTCCGTGGTGTGTTTACATCACAGTTTATAGAACCAATTATGTATTGTAAAATATTATCTAATGTATTGTCTAAGTTATAATGAAAATTAATACATTTATTTGTAATAAATATAAAAATGTAATGCTGAAGAACTATTCAACTACCTATGTAATTTGTTGTAGTGTTGTAAAGGGTTATTATACACCGAGAAGTTTTTTGCATACTACATAAACATAATTGTCTATTGTACAGTAATATTTCATTGACTAATTACTTATAAGGGTTACTTTTTAAATGAGTATTGGATACTGTAAAATATGACGAGTAACGATAAAAACATTCCTTTATAGTTTATAGAAATGTATATTTTTTAATTGAGTGTCAGCATGAATAGCGGATTTCAACTCATATGCTGTTACAAAATTGATTTGATGACAAGAATAAACCATTTATCCTTTCCAGCCTTGCCACCTACATTTACTGTTAATACATTATGATCTATGACAAGAAATCATCATTGAATCTGTTTTCAAACACAATATTGTATCCTTTTCACATTTTAGATTTAATACATAAGATTATAAAATTATGAGTCTAATTTGTATTGTTCAAGGAAACACATTTGCATGTGTTGTTATCTAAATTTGATAAAATGTTATTATTAAAGCTTATTACATAGAATGGTTCAATGGTTATTGCTAATTGATATACAATAACTTTTGAATTCAAATTTACTATGTAGTATGCTGGTGAGACCAGACGAGTGCTGTAAACTGGAATTTGAATGGAGGAAGGGGTTTCATAAAAATTTAATTTTAGATGATAAATAAATAAACACATTTATATGTTACAGACATGGTTATTTTTTTAGAATAAATAAATTATGAAATTAACTTAAGTCGGGTTTATTTTAAAATATGAACCAATTATCGTAGTAGCATAATTGATCTACACTTAATATATTTGACATTTGTATCTTATATAGTAATAATTAATAATCATAACTTTATTTAATATTTGTATGCTTAAATTATTTAATTGTTATAACTATGTCTGCTATTGTCACAGTATTCATAAGTTAAATGGCAAATTAAAATAGAAGCGTATAATTGATGAATATAATATATTTTTAATTTAAAAATTAAAACCTATCTATTTTAAACTTTTTAGGTGTTGTGATCCTGAATTTTCCAACCGATTTCCATACAACAGCATTTCCTAAACCCCCCAAAAAAATAGTTTTAGTGGTAGTTGTAGTTTCAGCTGTAGTTGTAGTTGTAGTTAACAAAAAAAAAAGTAGTTTTAGGTATAGTTGTAGTCTAAGTTATAATTTTAGTTGTCAAAGAGATTCTTATTCAGACATCAAAAAGTGCCGACGAATTGTTAATTCCTACATGAAATAGTCGAAGAGGTCTTACTCAGGCAGATCAAAGTGTGGACAAATTTGTAATTCAGACATAGAAAACAATTATTTTTAAGCTTTAAAATGAGTTTAAAAGATAAATTGGACAAGGTAGCTCATTATATTAAGACTCAATATCCAAAATTATATTTTGAGAATGTCTCAGTTTCTAACTGTTTTGTAACTAATATTTGCAATATCATATTAAAAAAAATTATCGTAGTTTAAAAAAAACAGTTGCAAATGCTATCAATAGAAACATTTCATCTCTTCGTAAACGTATTCAAAGTATGGACAGTAGTGATTTATGAAATGTGTCAGAAATGAATAGTACAATAATAAAAAGTATTGAAAACTATAACTATACATCATATAATTTCTTAAACTCCAATAACAAAATTCTAAGTGATAAGTTAAATATGTAGACACATCAAAGTTACTGCAACTAGTTTTAACTGTTATAAAGTGTATAGTAAATGTAAAAAAACAGTTCAATGTGTCTTTGTGCAATCCATCGGATGACACAAACGATATGGATTCAAATACTGCTTATATAAATTAAAATGTTGGTATTAAAAATAATAGTTTTGAAAATTGCACTTCATATTCTGATCACACAGAATCTGCATTTTTGCAAAAAGAAGAAATGTTTCACTTGAATACACCAGTATATCCCTCAATGTGATTATAATTGGATGACAAAGGATCCACTAATACCTAGTAGTACTCAAATTCTACCAGAAAGCATAAGCATTTAATTTGATTTTGTTACATCAAGTAAATTAGAATGCAAAAATGTGTGGCAAATCCTCTTAGAAATGCATTTTAGAAGAAAACTCCGGCTAAGTCTGTTGTTGTGCTGCCTTTTGAACCAAAAAATAGTTTTCCAATACAATATGATAGCGATGAATGTCAGTTTTTTAAAGGAATTTTAATATTAAGAGTGGTCCCATATGCTGTATACACATGTTAACGGTAAAACAATTTTGGAAAAGAGTAAATTATGTTCAGAAAGCGCATAAGAACTGTGAACAATACATGTGTTATTTGCGAAAAGAATTGGATATTTCAACAACCATTGCAATGTGCACGTGTATTGTAGTCATGAGGGGTGTACAATTTTTAGAATTAAAGTTCAGCCTAAAAACGGAATGTTTGTAGCAAACGTAACAATGGTCTCAGAGTCACGAACCACGTAAAAGGGTTTCTGCGAGGCTTGAACAAGGAAGCGCTAAAAAAGACTAAAGCGTTTTCCTTCGGGTCGGACGTTGTTACATGGCATCACCCACTCAGTTGAATTGTGGTAATTTTCAAAGCATTAAATCAAGATGACGTCGTCAGAAAAATCAGATCAGAGGCTTTAATTACTGATAATTATGATAAAGATAATTTTTATGATATTGTATTGATGTGTAATGACAAATAAAACGACTTTGTAAAGTATATCGGTATATCGTCCGTACACTGTTTTAGTAACGAGCAGTTGGACATACTAAACAATCTGATTAAAAAACAAAAACCAGTAATTGGGTATTTGGATGCAACTGGTACAGTGGTCAAGAAAATTGACAAGAACAGCAAAAAGGTTTTGTACTATGTTCTATTTGTTAATGTCCCATTACCTGGAAAATCGAGTGTCATGTGTCCCGTTGTTGAAATGATTAGTTCAGCCCACGACGGTTGCGATTTCACAATGGTTGAACGTTTTTAAGGCATTCGTTTTAAAACACAAACTGATTTGGCCCGTATTCACAAACATAAAGACAGATTTCAGTTTTGCACAAATTGATAGCTCGTGTGGTTTTAATATCATACTTTAAAAGCCCTGACGTTAAAAATCCCAAAGTCTTCAACCACTACAGTAGATGAAAATAACATTTCGCCCAGGTTATAGAATGTGACAATGAGACTAGGTTCACTATTGATGAGCCTATTAACAACGACATGGTTGTACATGATTTGAGTAAGCCATTGAACGATGATTGTTTAATGAAATCGGTTTCGACACCTGCCAGTCATAAATCTCCGTTTCGACAATCAGTGCAAGCTATATAGATTATAGATTTACAGAAAAATATGTTTCTTAAAGATTTGACGTACCTACTACAAACGAATGCCAAAGAATAAAAATTACATAGTTGGAACTTATAGTTACGTATTACCTAGTGTCCGAAATTGTGACATCTTGACCGACTTGTACTTCCAAGATTTTGATGCATTATCTAGGGAAGAATGGTTGTGTTACTTTGTTACAGATATCTGTTTAATGTCATATGCTTTTAAGCTGGGTTTAAAAAACACATATTTTATCAGTCAACCATATGAAACTGCTGTTGGAATAAAGAGAAATTAGTGAAGTGCATAACAAAACTACTTTTACTCAGGACAGTACGGTTATTCTACCATGGTTAATTAATTCTCATCACTTTATAGTATAGTTGTTATAAATTTCAAAACCAAAGAGTGTTACATCATAGATTCATTTAATCCATATGACACAGAAAGTCGATCATCAAATGTTTGTTTCCATTTGGTATGTAAAATGTTGAAATCAGATGTAATGTACGGTAACGACAGACAACAATGTCCACGGTTAATCACATATTCCATGCCCTTTAAAAAACGTTCCACAACAAAAAGATTCATTTAATTGTAGAATTTATTTAATATACTAGGCATTTAAAATCATAGATAGTTCTAAGTTCAGTTTAGACTTTAATCCTGGGAATATTTAAAAAAATATCTGTTTGAAAATTCTGAAAACATGACAAACATATGCTTACTGTAGCCGACATTCAAATAAGCACCGAAGTTTCCCCGAAGATGACAGTGTGGAATGGGTGTCGTGTTCTGTGTGTTGTCGCTGAATAGCGAAAATTGCATTCCTAAAAAAGACAGAATTTATAATTATGAAATCAATATAATTTCTTCTAATAAAGAGTTCTACATTACAATAAGAGTTGAATTTAAGAAAGGACCCGAAAATGATAATCGGGGCCTGTATTATAAATACAAATGGGGGCCCGGGGGCGCTACCTGGTTTATAGCACCCTAGGCCAGTCCGCCCCTGATGTGTCTATGTACTGCACGACTGCACTGTACCAGTACCCACGCCTATACGAACCTACGCCTCAATTACTTATACCTACTGCAATAGCACTAAAACTTAAAAATATATAAACAAAATAGGCATCTATAAAATATCATATAGGTACCTAGGTACATATTTTTAAACCATTGCTTCTTATCTATATGAATATGTAAATATATAGTATTATAGTAAAAATATACATTATATAATTATAACAATAACAAAAAGGACTGGATATAAGAAACATGTCCATTTAGTACCTATTTATTATTCATTAACGTGGTATCATAGCAACTGTATAATATTATATATCAGAAAATACAAAATTCGATTCAACAAAGTCACTGGTATGGTACCTATCTGCATTTACATATCATCGGTGTATCGGGAGATATGGAAAATATTTGCGTGTTAATTTAATAATATAAGTATAATTAAACGATAATATATCATTATTTTAAATACTAAATATATATATATATAAAAAAAGTATTCATTTTTATTTAAATTAATACAAACTTGTTTTATATTTACGTGTATTTTTTTATAAGCAATTAGTTATTTTTGCATATAGGTGTATAGTTTAGATCATATACTAGTATATTATGATCTAAGCCTTAGATTCTAAGGTGTATAGTGAAAAAGAGAGGGAGAGCTGATACCTTTATTTATCGTCATAATGTCACGTCCTATGATGATACCGACCTTGAGCCCAAAATTTTTTTTCGGTCTCACCACTCAAGTGAACGGTAATTGTTTATTTCTGAATGAAAATGAAATCGTCTATCCAGCTTCTGGTGTCCTCGTCATTTACAACATTGCCCATCATAAACAAAAATATATACACCTGGCCGAACCACAAAAAGTCATCACTGCTATGGCCCTCTGCATTAACAAGTATGCTCTTACTATCTTTATTATACATTTTTTTGTATCTTATGAACCATATACATTAGTATAACTGCATATAGATATTATAATAATTAATAGGTACTTAGTTTATTATAATTATGACAATTTTAAAAACAATCTATCTATTATTATTCGGTTGGTAATAGCCTAATAGGTGTGAATTTAGCAAAAAACCTATGTATAGGTATTATTATAATTAATAGGTACTTAGTTTATTATAATTATGACAATTTTAAAAACAATCTATCCATTATTATTCGGTTGGTAATAGCCTAATAGGTATGAATTTAGCAAAAAACCTATGTATAGGTATTATTATAATTTGTCAATATGGTAATATATATATACCATCAAGGCCGTAACTGAAAACAAATTGTGGGTGAGGGGATCAAATGCTTTACTTGCTCTATGAACAAGATTATTGATGACTGACCATCATAGTGAAACTTCCGCTGATTAAGAAAATGTATCAACTAAAAAAACTAAATAGGCATGATATGCACTTCTATTTATCAAATTTGTCTATAATAAGAATTTTGTTGGTAGTCCATGAGACTCCGTAACATAAAAATTTCACTGTACCTATTACTATATACCTAGGTATAACTATTACATTAGGTACCTATGTGGCTATGTAATTATTTGTTTATACCTAGGTATAACTATTACATTAGGTACCTATGTGGCTATGTAATTATTTGTTTATAACTAGTAAATACCTAAAAATATTAGTAAGTCTATAAGAGTATTCACACCTATTGGCTATATTTAGCTATTGTACCTATTCATATAGGTACTTAGTTACTGTAAATTACTATTTGTACAAATATAGGTTCTATATACTATTAGAAAACCGACTACACCAAATAATAATATTTTTGTATTTAATTTTTTAATAATTTATTAAAAATTATACATACAACAAATTATAGTTATTATAACTTACTAGGTAGGTATACAAATACAAATATAATTTGTCTGACTTTTTACTGTAATTTAGAAACGTTATAGCTGTGGCAGAAAAAGGCGACAAGAAGAAACCTACCATCAGTATTTATGACCTGGACTCAATGAAACGAAAAAAACTATTAACCGTGTTAACGGATTTGAAAACTGATAATTTCATTAATATTAAATTCTCATTTGATGATACTTATTTGGCAGCCCTCACTAATGGACCGGATTTTATGATGTATTACTACAATTGGGAAAATTCAAAAATCGAGAGCTATGTGAAAGCTAGCAACCCTCCAAATGCCGAAGGACCAGTGTTAGACGTATGTATACATATTAATATAATATATAACATATTACATACCCCTTTTTGTATAGAATATAACATATTGGAAATTTAAAATATTATGATGCACATATACATAATATATAATATATATAAATGCGAGTTAAACATTTGTTAATGTGTTTATTGTAAATGTCATTAACAATATATAAATTATCATAGATGGCCTTAAATCCATCAGACAATACTATATGCTGTTTTGTTGGTAAAGGGCTATTCCGGCTAGTCACTATCAGTGATTCTATTTGGCGACAGTATGGTTTTCAAAAAGCCGACAACTTGGATTTTTCCACTGTATGTTGGTTGAACGGTGATAGGTAATGTATTATTGAAAATGCCAAATCAAAACATTTTTTAAGTAATTTGTATCTGATATAAATTAAGTTGAAAGTTTTGGATGACCCAATGCCCCATAAAATACGGCAGTGGCGTAGCCACGATTTTGGATTAGAGGGGGAGCAATATTTTTTTTCAAGATCAAAGTAGGTAAATAGTTGGACATGAAAAAGTTGCGCCGAAGACAAAATTTGTATTTTGCGGTCAGTATATCAATATTGCGGTCCTTATTTTTACCGTTATACATTTTTAAAAAACAAAAATTATTATTGATTCGTGGCCAATATTTTATAATTATATTGAGACTTCAGTGGAACATCATTAGGTATTTCATTATTATCAACGAACGAAAATATGCATTTGAGTGATAGCCAAAAAAAGTTTCTTAAAAACTAAGGCTTAGTATAAAAGGTAAACCGTATTTTTAATTCTTAATGAATTTAAATTTCGAAAATTTGTTAATACAAAAAATGGAATTAAGTTGAAATTTATAAACGAACAAAATGTTTTTATTAAATCTGAAAAAATCTATTTATTTTTATACCTTTTATGAATAATTTGTATTAATACACATTTTTATAAAAATTTATTATTATATAGAATACTATTTTTATAACAATTTATTTAATTGTAATTATATATTTATGTAAATTAGATTATAAACGTTTTATTGGTGATACGCTCTGAGTGATGAAGTATAGAGTTTTTAGGATATTGTGTACCTACTTGATGGTTAATATTTAAAACTATTTTGTTCTTTCATTATTGATGTACGATGTACCTTAATGGCTTAATGTAATTAAGTTTTTTACGTACATTTTTATAATACCTACCTTAAAGCTAAAGCTTAAACTCATCGATCTACGAGTATAGTTTTTGACTTTTGTCATGAAGTGATATTCCAGTTATTTAAATTTTATAAGTTAATTTCAAATTATGACAATACAATATGGTTCAATATCTTGTGTTTAATTTTCAAGTTTTTACTTTTTAATGCCAGTTTAGGTAGATCCTATACGGCTATACCTAATTACGTGCATGTGATTATAATATAGTATAACTAGTAGGTATACCCAACGATACAAGTTATAAAATTATATAATAAATATACAACTTTATAGGATTTTAGCTGGTACTATGGATGGTCGTATAGTAATAGTAGAGAATGGAGAGCTTATAGCTATGTACAACGTTAAAACAATGATAGATTTTGATCCAAAAAATAGAATAAAAGCTCCTTTAGACGTAGTTCCTTTATCAAAAGAAAGTAATCAACGAATGGACATAAGATGCTGTATTCCGATCAAGATAGGTTTAATATTCGTATTTGGCGATTCCTCTGTTTATTACTACGAAAAAACTAATCACAGGTTTGCTAAAAAAAAATTAAAATAGATAGTTAGGTACCTAGTACTTACTAAGAATTTCAATTGCGTTGAATTTATAATTTTACAGATACAAAAGACGAAATGAATTCTTGAAGCAAATTGACTCAAACTTAAATGCTCTGGATACCGATAGACCTATGCATAACATAGAGACACTGTCTATAAGTCCAAAAAATCTAAAAATGATTTGTGTTACAAGGAGGTCACAATTGTTTTGGGCACCGTTGGTTGAAATTCCAGACACATATATGGTAATACTCTAGAAATGAGAAATAATATAGTCAGCGGTGTCGTAGCCAGGGAGTGGCACTGAGGGCATGTCCCCCCCCCGTATTTTTTGGCTTGTTTTATATTATATTATATGTTTGATAAAAACTAAAAGTTAAGGCTGTCAAAACGAACCATTTTGAAGTGGTTGGATTTAGGAAATATTATACATCCATCGTTAGTGCTGTGTCACTGATTATTTGTGTGTATGAGTTCCCCGAACGCTTTATGTAACTAAAGATAAACGACGGCTAAGATTCTTGGACCTCAGTAACGTACATACTCGCAGTCAGTTACTATATTAATTTGTGATAAAAAAATGTTCAACTCCCATGTGCCACGTAACTTCCAAAAAGCGGAAGAAATATTCACCCAGTACCGAAAGCCCTATTTTAATTTTTAAAACATATTTGAATTTCTTAATCTCTTTTCTAGGTTATGTAAGGAATGGATTTTTGATTTGTACTTTGTAGTACGTATTGTTTAATTAGTAAAGTACCAAATTAATTTTCTTTTTTTTTTTCAAAATTCAATTTTACTTTAATATTACTAAAAAAAAAAAATCTCTTCCAACAAAACACAGACATAAAGCCATAAAGGGCAGAAATTCTTATATTTTTTCGAAATTCAAATTGGACTTCTGGAAGTATATTTTTTCCCCGCTTATAAGTCTAAATCCACAAAAACGATCTGCTTCCAAATGCCCTAATATAGTCTTATACTTTTGTTAGTAAATTTAAATTATATATTCGAACAAAAAATGGAATGTTTTGTTTGCAACACAGTTTGATATAATGATAATATATTAATATGCTTATATTAATTAATACATTGACCTATGGCTTACAATAATATTAATATATTGTTATATTAAATGTAGGTACCATAGTTGTAAACATAAATATATGGTCATAAAAATAGTAAATACACTTTATGAACAAAGGGGTCACAATTAGATATTATAGCATTTCAAAGGCTAGAGAAAAAAATTAAGTGCCCCCCCCCCACAAAAAAATTAATTTTCTAGCTACGGCACCGATAGTCAGGACACAATTCAATGTATACCATTATACCAATATTTTATTGTAGAACGCACAGAATATTGTTTACTTTAAGCCTCTTGGCGAAGACTTGCATCATGGTGGTATCTCCAGCTTGTCAACGTGTAAATGGAAACCAATATTCATAACTTGTGGCAAGGTTGACCACACCATTAGGGTTTGGAACTATTTGAATTGTTCATTATTACTGTCACAACAATACCAAGAAGATGTCTTTAGTGTTTCACTACACCCTTCTGGGTTATATTCCGTAGCCGCGTTCACGGGGAAAGTCGAGTTCCAATTGGTGCACACAGAAGGTCTGAAATCGTGGAGAGAGTTCGCTGTGACGAGTTGTAACTTGACCGAATTTAGTACGTCCGGTCACATGTTTGCTTTAGCTAACCAATTCGACGTTGATGTCTATTGTTCGGTGAAATTTGAGAAAAGATTTACGTACAAAGGACATTCAAATACGGTGTGTGTTGACAATGATTACCAACGATTGCATGCGTAATAATTTACACATCATGCATAATGCATATACGTACAAATATTATTCATGTGATGATATACATACATATATATCATAAAGTTAATGATTTATAGATCACGGCTATGGTATGGGCACCAAACGATATGAAACTAGTCACGTGTGGAAAAGATGGTGCTATTTACGAATTCAATACAAGGACTGGTGAAAGGGACATGGATATCGTACATTCTAAAACGATTTATATGGATTTGGCCATTTCAAACGACACTAATCAGATTTTCCCAGCTGCTCAAGATGGTCGATTCAAAGAAATAAATAATCAATCGGTTAACTTTTTTATTTCAAATTATATAACTACACTCAATTATTATAAAACTTAGGTACCTAAGTAAAATATAGAAGCGCTAATGTAATCTTCTCTAAAATTTTAATTATCATATTTATTTAGCTGTAAAAACCAATTACAAGAGTAAAAAGCCTATAAAAATAATCACACCATCGTACAGTTAAAGTTGTTGAAATAGGACCTATACCATAAGAAGTATAATTATAATATTTGTCTTAAAAATTGTCTAGGTGGTCCGTGATATAGACTTGCACCAAGGTGCATTAGACGCGATAGTTTTGTCAAGATCAGATTTAATTCTATTCGTAGCTGGTCAAAATGGTGTTGTGTTATCATTATTGTTACCTATCATGGCTGAAATCAAACACAAAGAGTTTAATATGCACAACAAGAATATTACAAAGGTTTACTAATTATGACATTGTTATTTTAAAATCTCAATCATATAACGTTTTACAGATGAGTATGACAATTGATGATTCGAACTTGATCACCTGTTCGTCAGATGGGAGTATATGTATATGGGAAATTAAGGATGCTGAAGGCAAAAAGGTTATTTTAAATGACCAATTCGCATATTCTGATGATATTCTAGTGAACGCTTTGGAGTTAAAGAACAAAATCGAAAATATGGCAGAACTTAAAATGAGAGTAAATGAGTTGGAAAGGGAAAGCAAATATCAAATTACTCAACTTATAAAATCTAAAGAACAACAGATCCAGGAATTGAATAATAACCATTCGATCGTTATGAAAATATTGGAAAATAAAAATACGGTAGGTAAAACAAGAATAATACGATATATATTATAATACCTACGGACTACAGTACTGTTAATAGGTGCCTTACCTAGATGGTAAAAATATATTGTCATAATTAAAAGTGAGTAAATAATTATATTTATATTCAAGGAAATAACTAAAAAACACATGGCTGATAAGAGTAGGTTAGAAATGGAACTAAACCTTTTAAAAGATTCACATGCTCAAGAGTTGGAAGAATTGGAAGCTAATTATAATGAAAAACTCTTATTCGAATATGAAAAATATGACACACTTCAAAATGAGTTAATTAAAACTAACTCGGAATTGGAAAAGTAATAATGATTATTAGTAACGTTTGATAATTAGTAATTACAATAGCTGGTTAGGTTATTAACCCATACTATATGGTCGTTTAAATTATTATATTCCTGTAATTTATACTAGAGATATGAACAAATCTGAATTTGAACAAAACGAAAAATTACAGAAAATAGTAGATCAATTTAAAATAAAACTTAATGAAAAAGATGAAAATATTATAAAAGTAAGTGGTGTACTTATAATGCTTTAATGTGATTTAAATTTCAAAAGATAATAATTAACAATACGACTGCAGTACGAAATTGGTTCCAGGGCCAAATACATTGTTCGAATAGGTTCTCATGTTTAAAAATCGTTAATCTTATATTCTTATGATATTTTATTAGGTTTTATGATGTCTGGCAAAGTTTTTAAATAGGATATATCTAATATATCGTAGAAAATATGTAGGTATATTTAAAAGTTTATTGGTGAAAATACTAAAAAAATTGAATGATTGCCAAATTTTGAATTTTGAATTCGTCAAAAATATATATGCTGTAAATATATACTACCTCATTAATTTTTATTAAAATATTATTTATTGGAATCAACTGACTTATTATGATACCATATTGTTGATATTATCCAGGAATTAATTTGTACCCGTACCTAGGTATGTAATGTTTTAACTGTAGACAACCTGGGAACCAAATCGTAGTCATCCCATAATCTACCTATATATTATAATGAATAATAATAGTAATCACCAATTACTTATTAGTTACTTCTACCAATTAGACAGTTTGCTTTTTTAATATTACAAACTATAATAATTAATAAAACATTTAAATAATTGTCTATATAGTTAAAAGAACAATTGATTAAAGATAAACAAAGTATGTCTGATCGTATGTATAAAATCGAAGAGGACGCAGATCGGGAAGTATTGGAAAAAAAGGCTGACTTTGTGAATAAATTGAGAGAGTTGAAAAAAATTAATTTAAATCTTAGAGGCGAACTTGGATCATACAAAATGAAAGCTAAAGCGTGCGTAACCTCAAGGGTAAAATTCTGCAGTGCTCGAAATGGACTGGAACGGTGTTTCTGATTTTAATATTAGGCTTTACGTCCGTTTCTGTTGGATATAATATAAATTTAAATTTAAAAGTTCTAGTTCGTAAAAATATTAATTATTCTTAAAATATATTAAAAGTATAATCATAAAAATATAAAATTCTACATCGTAGTCTGTAATCTGTATTGTATTATAATATTATTAATAACTAACTACAATGATATATTTATGAGTGATAAATAAACTACAATGAAGACTTGGAAACTACATACTACTCCTTTCTGTGACTGTGGAAACGATACGCAAACAATCCCCCTTATAGCAACATGAATGCCGATCCGTGCATTCAAAGGCACTCTAAATGATATCCATACAGCTAATAGAAATGTAATCGATTGAATACGCAATACAAAATAATTCATAAGTTTGTCTACCTTTATCAAAAAAAAAAATGTCCACAAGCAGATCAAATTAAATTTTTTTAGCGTTTGAAGTTCATATTTTTACAATATTGGATATACACTCGATTTATCATTTGGCGATTTTGTTATTTTGTTGTAATTCAAAAACTAATAACTGTAGATACCAGAAAATTTATATTCTCATTTTCTAATATACCACCAAATTTTGAAAATATTTTGAATCTTTTTAAGCTGTTTACGGGCATTGTTAGTTTTCGATTATTTTGGTTTTTTTTTCTATAATTGTCAATAAAATTTGTTGGGTAAAAAAGCGCGAAAATGTAATACAAGGCTCCTGCAATATTGCTTATATACCAGTTGAAAAATATTAAAAACACAAAGGCACAATTTTTTTTGATAAGCATTTAAGGTTAGAATTTTGACAAAATTTATCAAATTTAAAATTTAATAATTATTTTATAGTTAAAAATTTATAAAATGTTCAACTTTTATAGCTAAAGATTGAAAATTTAATACAAGGTTCCACGTAAATAGCTTATATATAAATTACTTTATTCACAATAATATCAACAATTATACTTAGTAATATCATAGGCTAACTGACCGTTTTTGCTCAGAATTGTTTTTCTTATACAATGATATTATATCATTGAATTCAAATTTAACATCATCCATCACAATGAACCACTTGTAACCTACCGTACAGCAGAGCGACATCCGCTTACCAGCTTTTTTATTATTGAAAAGAGGTAGCGGGAATTGGTTTATGATCGAATAAAATTCATGATGCAGGTACATTGATTTTAAATTTTAAATACAAAAATAGACAAATGATATTTTAATATTGTATGCGACCCGATTCAAAACATTTTCCATTTCGAGCACTGTAGTATAATAATGCTGAAACAGTTACTTAAATGTTTATAATTAATTCATGCCAAATTATAATACAATGTGTCAATGTTGATTTAATAGAGCGTCGAAGGAAGCAGAAGACTTGGGTGGTCTAATTGAAAAATACGAAGAGGATATAGCTCAGCTGAAAGTATCAGTCAAGATCGAAGAACAGACTATCTTAGGGCTTAAGAAGCAAATACAAGTTCGTGACGATATTATAGAGCAAAAGGAATCGCGGATTTTCGATGAGAAACTTAAAATGAAAGATATAGAAAAACAATTGTTGCTGACGAAAGAAAATGTTAGTGAACTAGAACAAACGGTCGAGCCATTAATAATGGAAATTCAAGAAAAAAAAAAAACTATTGAAGACGTGAGTTTTTTATTTATATGTACCAGGTTAACCTTTATATGGTAATAATTAATAATATTATAAACATTACGTCATTATATTCTACTTACCAGCCTTTGCACTTAACACGATACTTTGATAAACATTATGTTTTTGAAAATTGGTTTAATGTCTATACAGGTGCGAGAGTGGAATGCGTATGGACTACAATACAAGTAAAAATCTAATATATATATATAATAATAGTCAGGCGCAAATCTATTAAAATTTCTGGGGGGGGGGGGGTCTAACAATTTTAACATACATTTAAGTGGAGGGCTTCGAACCCACACATCTAAAAAACTGTATATTTTTTGGAGGGGGATAAACCCCCTATCCCTCATGAGATATGTGCCTATGAACCCACTGTTAATAATAGTAATAACAAGTTTATAATAATTATTATTATTACCTATGTAATATGCTAATTATATATAATAACATCAGATATTGATATTGAAAATATGTAAAATCCTATGGTGAATTGTATTAAATCCGAATAATTATTGTTGTCATTGTGACGAAACGCGAATGACAGATGGAATCGGAAATGTTAGGGATGACAGCAGTGGTAAAGCAAATGCAATTACGCTTATCCGAACAGCGTGACAGATTAAAGGCGTGTGGCCTGGAACTCGATAAAAAAGAACAGACAATCCGAGACGTCAACCGAATTGTAAAAAACATTCAAGTTGATATCCATTCTGCCAGTGAACATTATCAAAATTCGGCAAAGCTAAAAGACGCAGTTAAAGTGAGTAGACGAGATTGGAATTTTTTTTCCTGTTTTTGTAAGGAGTTCCGCATAGGCAATATGTATGTCATGCTCGAATGTCTGCGTGTAACCAAATAAAATGAGATACATACCAAATAGATCATTTGTACGTTCATTATATGTATCACTGAAATTTGTTTTAAACCCAGTTCAGTGTAACTAATACATTTAATATATATTAATGAGTGAAGAATAAGTGATGACTGTTATATTGTATTAAGTTAAGTTATGGCACAGAATATGGTCATGGTTCATAATTCATATTAATATGTCATCCACTGATATGAAATTCGACTGACATCCCCGGATTTGTAAATATGATAATTAGTTCCAGACGTTCCAGTTGCGTAATTTGGTCAAGTTTGTGTGGAGTATTGAAACATTTACTCCCCCCCCCCGCGCCATATGAGGGGCTATTTTTTACACCCACAAAAAAAATATAAGTTTATATCATAATAACCTCTCAGTCCAACCATTGTGATCTATAATTTGTATAATGTCAGCATTAAGTTGGTACAGGTACCTATCTAAAAAAATCCCCAAACATCGATCTAAACTGCATTATTTTAATATATTTGTGCAATATTGCAATTATAGTGATTTGTTTTTATTACCAAGTAATATTATCTAAGTTACAGCTACTACAGGGGATTTGGGTTTCTATTTTTTGTTTCTATAAAATAAACTATATTATTAGTACAACAGTAGGTAGGTAATATATACCTAACTAAATAAGTCGGTACATAAATATGATTCGCTAGTTGAAAAATCATGGGGGTGATACGACACCCATATTCTCTCCACCCCCCCCCCCCCCATAATTACGCCACTGCAGCGTTCATCAAAATGAATGGTATTGTTTTACAATCAAATCGCCGATTATTAAAAATATCGTTTAATATTATCACACATAAAATAATTCCCTCTAAAAAATTTACCTAACATACAATTGTTTTTTAATGAAAAATAATAATGATTGTATTTAATAATTTAAATTTCCAAGTGTAAATAATACTTAGGTAGTTCGATACTATTTTTATTTGATAAGCAATTAATTTGTTTACAGGATTTGTTTATTAAATATGGAAATAGAAAAACATTTGAAGTATCTAAAGGTGAAGAGTTGGACACCAGAATGGAGTTTACAAGACAGCGGCAATTTTTAGAACAGTCCATTATCAGCTTAAAAAAACGTGTAAATGCGTGTGAAAAAAAAAACAATTCCTATAACAAACTTATGGATGAAAATATAACCCTCATTGATACAATCAATAAGTTAAGACAAGAACTCAAGGCAAACTCTAAGAAATATGACAAGTTAAAATTAATTGTTAAAATTAAAGAAAGTAAAAACCAAATTAGTAAACAATAATCAAGTTAAAAATAAGTAATCTTCAGAAACAGAAAGCTGTGAACAATTTAGATGCAGTTGAATAATAGCATAAGGAACATAATTTATCGCCAATTAAAACAAATTTTGAATATTTTATTTTATTGTAATGCTGTTGTTAGAAGTAGTTAATATTTAATGAATGACTATTTTATTTTAGTCTTTAGAAATAATACAACACAATAGAATATATTTTACTGACTGAATAAAAATCTGTAAGTTGTATAACACATATTATAATATCTTGAATTTTATTTTACATAATCGTAATTCATAAGTATATAAATATGAAGTTAAGTAAATTTTAAAACAAATTTAATATAATGCTATATTTTGCAATCTTTATATTACCTATGCAATTTTATACTTTACTTAAGTGACTAGTTTAAATAAAATAAATATTAATTAAGTACTGTCTTTATATTAAGTCTCCATTATCTACATTAATGCATTATAATGATCATATTAATATATATTTTTATTTTTTAAATAGTTAAATTAATTATGTAATATGTTCAATTAAATACGATCAATTTGAATAATATTTTCTTTAAAATAGTTAGAATTTACAGTGTGCAGGAAGACCTGACAGATGAAATAACTTTTGTTCTAACCAATATTTTTTAATTCTTTTTATATATCTTTTTATCAGTTTAGTCACCTTGCGAAATATCTAACTTCTAAATCTGATTAAAAAACAATTTTAATGCAAAATAACATCTATCTAAGTCAAGTAGTTTATTTTATTAAAATATCAGTATTTTTATAGTAAATTAATTTAGAACGTAACAACTTTTTTCATATTTTTTAATCTGAACATATTTCTTAAATTATTTATTAACCAAATAATTTTTACAATTTTTGCTATACATTTCAGAAAATCATTTTTTTTTTTTTTTTTTGTCAGGTCTTCTTGTTACACCAGTTTGATTTTCTCATATAAAAATGTAATATATAATAACTTATTACTTTTACACATTACATTTTTGTCCCAATCTAAACAACTCATACTTGTGATCAGTTAAGTGATAATTAAATTATATTTTATGAGTCCAACCAGATTCACTGGCGATAAGCAAACCTTACCAATAAGTATAATATTAAAAAAGAAAGAGAGAAATAATATTCATCTAAGTATACAATATGACTTGAATAATAATATACATTATTATATGAAATAAAAGTGGCTGTAAATTTATTACAAAAAATTTACAAATATTCATATACAATTTGATCAATTATTTGTATTTAAATTAAAAGTTGTAAAATGTACAACAGTAAATTTTAAACATAATATCCAAAAGATACAAACCGAAAAACCCATAAAAAAAATATACACCCACCATATTCAGTCACAAAAAACTTATTTAAAACATTTAGTACAAATTAAAGTAAAAATGGTATGATTGACTTTCTACATTTCGGGTAGTCAGAGAATTCTTTTTTGTAATTCCTGTGTTTTCCAAGAGCCCATACTGCCATTTGGTAAAATCCAGCAAAAGTGAATAATCCAGCTAAACAAATTACATACAAATTATTTTTTATCAACAATGTAATATTAAATAATTACCTGAAAATGAAGATGTCATTATGGTAAATCCAATCCAACTACCAACCTCATAAGTGTAGTTAGGGCAAGAAACAAAGTTAAAAAGAAGTGTAAAAGGATTTATAGTGGGAACTGGTATACGCCTGACTTTAGTACCAGGTGGACGAAGATTTCTCAGTGCAATGTGAATGCTTAAGTTTCCTAATTCACAAAACTGTAATATTGTATAAAATGTTTATTTCATTATTAACATGATACTACTATAATTGTAATTTAATTTCAATACTTACGATAAAAGTACCAAGACCAATGTAAAATTGAATTGTACATGGCGGAGTATACAATGGATGGTTAACAAAGTATGAAACAAAAGCAGTGAAGCCCCAGTAATAAGAACAGTTTTTAAACAGATTCATTATTGGCATTGTGTTGTGAGAGAAACGATGTACAAACAGTGTTTCAAGCACACGCTTTGTATAATGGATTGACCAACAGTAAGCAGCAACTCTAAGAAAATAAAAATAAGAATTAGAATTATAAGAATGGGAATGACATTTACATAAAATGTACTTGGAAAAGAACAAATTTTTGATGATAAGCTATTTCTTTGTTAATAAAAAAAAGCCAGGTTTAAATACTTAGATATAGGTTTTTATAAAACTTAATATAAGTCGCATAAAATCTATGCGTACATAATTATTTATTACTATATTTGGTAAAAAATTATACGATAATTTAACGATAATTACTGATAGTCGATTAAAAGTTCTGTTAACATACAATTATTATTAGATTATATGTTATTGATAAGGTAAGTATATACTTAAGGAAATTAACCTAATAGTAGGCAGTAGTGACCAAATATTAATACTGAAGTAAGAAAAGTTCTCATTAAGCAAACAATGAACAAACAATTTAAGAAATAAAATCCTAGTGGGCAACCCTACATTACGATAAATTGACACTAGCTATAATAAAATGTGTACAACACTGTTTTTACCATTTCTGGTATCTATCAAATAAATACCTATATAACATATTTACAAAAATAATTTAACTTGATAGGAAAACGTGATAGTTAAAATAGTTGCCATACTATTAAATATAAGGACTTACTCAGCCACTTGTGACATTTTTTGATTATCTGTTGCCCCATAAAACAGACTGGGTCGTGCATAAAATATTAAATATACAAATATGGGACCGGCATATTCTGCCATAAACACAGTAGACCATCCAATTTGAGGGCCCAAGTCTTTAACATAAAGTTTCGATCCATTTTTCAAGCCTAGAAAAAAAGTAAGAACCTATTAATACAATTTGTTACTTTTTGTAATATTACAGATATTATTTAAACAGTACTTATTATCTACTGAATAAGAAAATTATTAAAAAGTTCACTAAATCAATACTTGTTTCTGACAAAAACTTTAAATAATTGATATTCAAAATATAAGAATACAATTTAAACTTCATCTACATTTAACTTTTCCATACTAATTTAGTACCTACCTAAATCTTTAACTTTGTCAGTATCCTTTAAACTTTTTCCTCTAGCTTCAAGTCTGATAGATTGTCTGTCTGGATATAAAGCAGACTTTACTTTGCTAATGCTTTTCTTAATATCACTAATCTGAGAAGCATCTGTAACCTGAAAAAATACAAAATATTTAAAATGTTATAAAGATAATATCTCTTTGTCGACAAGCATTAAATACCTTGGTGTTATAGATAAACATTAACCTAGAACACATGCATTTTTTTTAATTACACTAAGTTATCAGAAATTTACAATGGGTATCATGCTTTGTGCACTATACCAATATAATAATAATATTATTTTGTTTTTTTTAAATTAATACCGTAGAATGGGGTAACTTTGAAAATATGATATTTTTATTCACCATAGTACCATGACAATTTTTTTTTCATAAAATGGGGTTACTTTGTTAACACATTACGAAATGTAGGTCTCAAAGTTACCCATAACGTTATGTATCTTTGATGGCATTTTAAAAAGATTAATATCTCGGAAGACAACATCAGAAATCTAAAAATTAAAACATTAAACAATTGAGGATAATTAGCTATAACTAAGATCTAATTTTGAGAATTTATTGTTAATACTACATAAGTTATCTAAAAAATAAAAAGTAAAATTGTAATAAAACAATACAAATTTATCATAGTTACCCCATTTTACGGTACATATAAATAATTTTGATTTTAAAATATATATACCTACATAATTTCATTTTTAAAATTTGGTTAGATAGATATGGATATTTTGTTGAAAGTAATGATTAGAGTCTACACAAGTATAAAATATTAAATTAAAATTTTCCTAATTTTATGGTAGACCGGTCTTCAGTAGAACACATTTAGTGGTAGAGCACAAATGACATGATACCAGTTAATTCAATTGGTAAAACTCTCTTAGTTATTCACTTCTTAACAAACAATTTTTTTGTAACTTATTACTTTATGAAGCACCCATTTAGAGTAACTGTGCCAAAAAAAAAGCATAAATAAAATACAAGTGTTCCAAATTTCCAATCAAACATTTTAAGAATAATATCAAATGAAACTTCAATCCACACAGATTTCAAGTTTTTCAATTCAAACCTTATAAACTTCAAATACCATCAATCAACTTCTTCAAGCAATTCAAAAACAAAACAATATTATCATCTAAACAACAAGCCCACTTTTTGTTGAATCAAACAACATGTTCTTATATAATAAAACAAATATATATGTATAATATAACTACTTATGTTAATAGTAATAAGGTAATATAATATATTGTAGTATATCATTATGAGTATTATTATTATGTTACATTTTGACCTTAAATTTAACTAATAATAACTTAATTGTTATCCTTATTTGTAATTAGAAATAAAATTATCTTGTGTTCAATAATGTTAAAAATTAAGTTTAGATGATTTTCAAGAAAAAAAATGTCTGAAAAACTTTTGCATCAAGCTTAAATTTGGGAATTTATTAAACTTATATAAATATCCATTTTCATATATTTTATTAATTTCTAAAAATGGATATAAAATAAAACCACTAAAATTAAAAATTTGAGTTTTAAAAATGTAATCTCAAGAATTTTGATTGTAGATTAAAAATAATATTTATTCTTCACTTTTATTGATGAATTTAGTCTTTTAATAAGTGTATAGGTACTTAAGTGTAAAATTACTGATATTTAAATGAAAAAAAACTCATAGAAATTCAAGTTAAAATATCATATTCATTATGATGAATGATAATGAATGTGATTTATAATTTTTAGAAAGTTATTAATCATTAATAATTAATAGGTTGTACATATTGTATACTTTATAAATTATTGTTTAGTGAAATATTACTTAGTACAAATAATGTCAAGTCAAGTAGGCACACTGAATAAATTACTAGACATTTTTCAAGGACATGGAATAACATTTTTCATTTGAATATTAATGAACAAGCTTTGTAAAGAAATTAATCAATTCCAAAATAATAATTTCAAATACTAAAGTAAGAATGTATAAAATAAAAAATGTTTTTATTAATAATTATCAAATTGAATCTATATCAAACAATGAGTATACAATTTAACTTAACTTTAAATACCTACCTGATATTACGGAAAACAAAACACATTATTTTATTGGGCTATTTATTACTTATCTAGTTATTTTTATTACAGTTTAAGTTAACATTATTAGTTATTACATATTCATCTTATGTTTGTATTTATATAGAATCTTTCCTATGCACTACGGCATTCCTTATAAAAGTAATAATTATAATGTAAATACCAAAAATTTACCAATTTCATTGCACTTGATTTAATTTTTTTTTTTAATATGTTATAGATTAAAATAGTTAAATGTTAATCAATCAAACCTTATAATAATCTAACAATTTGTTATCCTTTTGATTTATGACTTTTAAAACTGTAAGTATATATATTTAATTTGTACTTATATATCATATACATATAGGTACATATTTTGTGTATAGTCTCCCTTTTTATTTTATTCCTAGATCCAACCCTGACAACAAACAAATATAAAAATAATTTATGACAATTGACTAAGAAATGTAAAAAAAAATATGATACATTCAAAAAAACCATCAAATATAACTAAAGAATTCTTCACTATTAAGTAAATACCTAGTTTAAAATAATATATATTTAAGAAAATAATTTAGGTACATAAATAGAGAGCAATGACATTTCTATATCTTATCAACATAAATTACACTTTGGGACATAAATACATAATATAAGCAGTGGCGAGCTGAAGCGCTCAATTTTGACGCAGTTGCGTCAACTTTTCAAAGGGGATGGTGCCACCCCGTGACTGTGGCGCAAAATTACATACTAAAGTCTGACCTCTTGGCTCTTTTGATCACATTTTATTTACATCATAACTTTGTTATAAATAATAATAGGATGGTGGTGGTGGTGGTAAGTACTTAATAATGAAAATACGTCATTTAAAATTCAGTCCGCCATTGAATGTAAGAGTTTAGTATAAAATATTATTAATAAAAAATCTTACTTTAATTTTTCCAATATTCTTGTCCGTTGTTGTTACAATTTCAATCTAAAAAAATAAAAATTTTACTTAGAAGTTTCAAAAATAGACTACCATATACTTATAGCAACATTTTATTTTAGTACTATGTAGGTTAAGTACCTACATAGTATAAGCTATTTTTCTCAATTACAACATTAATATAAAGTAGCTAGGTTAATATTATTGGATTGTAATTCTATAACTTATCATACTACAATCTGGCTTTTTGCATATTGTTGTAAAAAAAGTCATAAATGTACAAAATCATCTGTCACTGGTATTTATCGCTCATATGAAAAATATGAGTATTTGTAAAGTGCACTGGTAGTCGTGGTATAAAGAAAAACAGCAACCTACATAACGTGGCTATTAGTCGGTTGATATGCATTACAATATATTTTGAAGAAACACATTTAAATGATTGTGATTCATTTGAAATAAAACTACAAAAATATTGCAGTTTTACTAAATATAATGATGGCATTTAAATAGTACCTATAATGCTATTAGGTATAATTTTTAAATGTCTAAGTATCTTTTGAGCGCCAACACAAACTTATTGAGTAAGTCATAATTTCTTCTTAAATATTAAATAATCGTTTTAATTTAAAAATAGTATTTTTTCCGGATATAACAAAAAAATATTGATCCCTAAAAATTTTAAATAGGCAGTGTTGATAAACAAATGCTCACTATAAAAATAATATTCTGCATGCTATGTGATAATTCATGTTGGAAGATAAATTTGGGTGAGCAGGTCAAAAATTACAACTAAATTTTTTAATGAATAATTAATAAATTCAATTAGCTAACTTAATAAATAATTAGTAAATTTAAATATATAATTATTAAATGTTATATTGTATTATCCCCTATAAATTTAATTTAGATAGAGACAAATCTTTGCTTAATGATCTTTGATTTTTATTATTCAAATAAACAGTCAATTTAATGTAAAGCAATAATATAACTTGTTATAATATTTAATCGAAAAGCATGGTTATAAAATCTAACATTTGCAATAGTCAATAGGTACCTAACATTAATTATAAATTGTATGAGTTTTTGAGAAAACTGTTTATGCAAATTGTTCATGACAGCAGCCAGTTCTTTTGGACTCAACTGATGAGTTTTGTAAAAATTTACAAATAACCTGTTACAAAGGTTATAGTTTATCAAGTGTATAATATTTAAATTGATACTTGGGTGTTAATAAATCAGTATACCTAATTTATAAAGATCTATTCATACAAAAAAAATAATAATTAACCAATACACGAGCCAATAGATACTCTAAATAAACATTTAAATAATTAGATATATGCATTTCTATAGATTTTACTTTTCAAAAATTACACAATGATACACCACGGCTGTACAAAAACGGAACACAGTAACTACACCTCTTATCAAAATGGACTTTTTTACATATTCATATTCCTTGTTAAATTGCTGATTTTTTCTAACTTCTTTGAAATATTACCATTAGTTTATAATTTAGTAACAACTACCATATTATTTGTATGACAAGGTTTTTTCAAAATCCAAAACACAGTATCTACATTATTACATGCAAAATTCCTATACCTTGATATCAAAACTATAAGCAAAAATTATCAGTTTAGTAAACTGGCTCTCTTGCAAAATATTAAAAGTGATAGTTACTGTGTTCCGTTTTTAGACAACCGACCGTATACACAAAAATGTTGGAAGATGTTAAACATAACAAGTTTTGTGTCAATGATTATGATGAATTTTTCAGGGTTAACATGTACAGAGGGCACAAGGTGATCTGGACTAGAAGTAATACTATTCAGATGTAAAGCCAGTATTATTGGTAGGTACTCGTAAACAAAAACTTTTAATGTAATTATCTCAAATGCCAACACTGCCACATACTGACCGTATACACACTGGATCTATGTTATGTCTTATGCACAGAAGTATAAAATATATGAAATCGGATAAAGACTAAAGATATCAAGTACCCTCAGGGTCTCAGAACTCGTTATAGAATAATACATACCTATTGCCTACATGCTTTCAACACAATTTTAATCACAAAAAACTAAAATTCAAGATATGTTTAGCCTATCAATACAGAATCATTGACCAATGTTATCTTAGTTCGGGGGTTAAAGTGCAGAGAAAATAATGGGAGAAGAGGGCTTGAAGGTCTCCAGTATTTATTTAAGTAATATAACCTCCAGAAATTTTAGCCAATGTTTTACTCGTACTTAAAAGTGCTCATTCCTTAACCACCTATAATATCTGCTTTATTGGTACTTGGTAGACCGGTATATTGGAGTCAGTCTAAACGCCCGACTACCACAATCCGTTAACGAGAAAACGAACTAAATTTACTTACCTCCATATTTCAAAGGGTTTTTGAGACCGACCGCGTGTAATGGATAATAACGACGGCGTTGGAATGAACAAATAAACGATAACAACCGTAGCAGACGAATGGTACTTATCTATCGTCGATGGTCGAATTATGACTAAGCAGTGTGTGTGACTAGTAAGAACTACTGAGAAGTGAGAAACTAAGAACTACAGTATATTAGTACAGTAGTATCATAGAACCACAGTACAGAGTAGAGGGTACGCAGTACAGACTAATACAGTAATACAGCTGAATAATAGAGGTGGGCAAAAAATATCGATGTTTTCATCGATTTTTAGTCTTTGATGTATCGAAAAAAAAATCGATGTTTTTTTAATATTTTACCATATTTTTTTTTAAATATTTGAATTTATATTTTAAATTATATATTTAAAAAAGCGGGTAAGTGGATGTCGCTCTGCTGTACAGTAGGTTACACGTGGGACAATGTATAATGGATTGTATTAAACTTGAATTCAATGATATATCATTAGAAAAATTTGAAAAAAAAACGATTCTGAGCGAAGACGGTTTATCAGTCTGGATTTTTAAAATTTTTGTTATATATTATAGCCTTTAAGTAGAATTAATATTATAATATTATAATTTTTTGTTCGTTGCTACGGTGATAAACAAATCGTTAGAAATTAAAATCCCATTTTAAGTGGTATTTCGTAATTTATTAGTAGTTTTCCCGTGGCATTAAATAACTAGGTATTGAGGAAATCGAAAAATGACCTCTCTAAGGTACCATCTTGATTCAATTTTCTAAAAGACAAGGTACTATATGTTAAAATCAAAGCACTCCTAGTAGAAATTTTATATACAGGATAAAAAAAAAATAAATAAATAAACACCATTGTAAAACCACTAGCTCCCTCGCTCCGCTCAGAATCTAAAAAAATAAATATTTAATTTGAAACATGGTACATTATATTATCTAATTTATCATGGTACGTACTGACATGCACGGTCTTAGATTATTCGGTCCATGTATAAGCAAAAATAAATTGTTTTACACTTTTACCCATGATTGAATTAAACATCGAAAAATATTGAGGTATTTTCCCGATATATCTAAACAATCGGTGTTTTAAATTTCAATGCATCGATACATCAAACACCGATATTCAAAATATTTTGCTCGTCTCTACATTCTAGTATTCTACAGAGTATTGGGGAAACAGATTAATAAAACGCGCTCTGGTGGAAACAATTTATACCTTCCAATTCGGGATGTATAGATATAGTTTTATATTGGTTATTTTACTTTTTATAATAAATTAATTCTGGTATCGAAACTTTATACACTTTTATAGTTAACTGCATACGTTGGTAAATACAATTTCTACTAATATTATCAAATACATTCAAATACACTTCATTTAAAGCAAAAGATATGCGAAATATCGGGAAAATACACATAATCTACCGACTCCACGTAGGGGGGAACCCGCCTAACCATCAGTACGATGGGCGTCGACAGCGCTCCCAGTGTTAATCTGTATTCCCAATAGACTATAGATCCCCAATTTAGGGAGACATATTAACACTGGGAGCGCTGTCGACGCCTATCATCGTATTGATGGTTAGGCGGGTTCCATCCTACTACTACGTGGAGTCGGGATATATATATGTATTTTCCCGACATTTCGCATGTATTTTGCTTTAAGTGAAGTGTATTTGAATGTATTTGATAATATTAGTAGAAATTGTACTTACCAACGTATACAGTTAGCTATAAAAGCGTACTAAGTTTCGACACCAAAATTAATTTATTATAAAAAGTAAAATAACCAATATAAAACTATCTATTCATCCCGAATCGGAAGGTACAAATTGTTTCTACCAGAGCGCGTTTTGTTAACCTGCTTCCCAAATAGATCATAGAAAAGAGATTGAACCCATGCCATACGACACCACCTGCAAATAATATAATTTATTATATTATTAAATTATTTCATTAATTTGTTATACGTCTTGTACGGATTACGGACGACGTGGAATGTGTGTAGCATGAAGAATGAGATTAGAGATTCATGGTGTTTACTGTGTAATGTGTAGTGTTTGTGTGTATCACTAATATCTATACAGACTTCTATACTATACTAGATAAGGAACTCCTACCTAAAAAATTTAGATTGTTTCAAGTAAAAACTATGGACGGCCGCCATTGTCGGTTGGCAAAACATTTCATTTACAATAGACCGGACTGTCCAGTAGACTAAGAATTAGCTGGGATATTAAAAAATAAAGGAATTAATAATTTAAGTTAGAAAACAATTTTGTTGGGAGCATGGGCGTGATCAAAGGGGTGTTTAGGGGGTCTCGCTAGTTGGTCTGCGAGTGCCTTTAGTACACTCGACAGTTATTTACATTATTGTGGACACTGGACGTTACTGCTCTCGCAGCAGCAGTACTTTTCCAAATCAACGTCCAACAATATTAAAGTGTATCTTGCCAAAGATAGTTTACATATCCGCCCTTCTGTTCCAAATAACATCACCAATATCTTCTTCATAAATAACATTTCCAGTAATTTAGCCATGATGAATTACTCCCTTCCTGTATACCAGGGAGGCCTGTGTTAGGAGTAAATTGTCTGTTTTCTCTTTACATATCGGTTCGATTTAGAGTGTCCTTCTCGTAATGATTTACTGTTTTCCCTCAGTGTCCGTTTACTGACGGTAGCAGGAGAACAAGACCTTCCAACTCCAACCAGTTAAGGTCAGGACCATATAGAAAATATGTATAGAAAATAGAAATGTAAAATATGTTAAAAAAAATGATACAGGTTATGAAATGATATAAGATTTATATTATATTATAATATTACATAATATAAGTTTATTTAGTCTGATTCGATAAACCAGTTAAACTGGTTCACAGTGGTATTAAAGACAATTTAACCTGGGCAAAACTAATATTTTGAAAATAATAAAATTATTGATTTTTTTATCAATAATATGTCTTTACAATATGCTGATGCTAAATATAAAATTTCAAGGCATTCGCGTAAGAGGTGATCTACTACCTCTTTTTAGATGTATCAAATTGTTCGTTGGTTGGAGTTTGTCTATAATGCTTGCGTCTGAACTACTTCGTTTACTTCCTGGAACAACAATCATGTCAAATAAATGGAAACCATATACAATTTTACAAAATATAGGTTATAATCACTTGACTGTAAACTATTCTATAAATGTTGTCGACTCGCTAACAGGAGCCAACACCAAACAATAGAATGCATATGCATCTAATTGAAGCATGGTGGAGATCAGTTAATCCTCAAAATACTTTTTTTAAATGATATAAAAATGTTTACTGTAATTGAAATTATTATTATATTTGGCTAATTATTTTTTATTTTCATATTTGACGAATATTTGTGTGATATGACGTACTCGTAATAAAAAATGTGGTTTTATTCTATTAAAACGTAGATCACGATCAGATCATTTCTTTGGCCATTTCAACATTTTTCCTATTTCTATGATGGAATTTGAAAAAAAAATGTTTTTTTGTTTCATCCTTATTTTATCCTGGGACTTAAAAGTCGTCCCGTCAGTCATCTAAGTCTTTTTTTTTAACATACAAGCAATGTAAAAATAATTATAAAATTAAGGTCAATTTATAATTTTATTTGGCTGAAACTTTAAAGTTCCGTCTGTCCAAAAAGGGTTAAAATGTAACTTTTTAGTTTAAATTTAGGAGGTACCTATACAATACCTAAAATATATTTGTTGAAATACTAAATTAAAATTTAGTTATTACTATGTAGATAGTATACAATAAGTGTCTTAATGTAAATTAGCTATATAGTTATACATTTATAAGGAAAGCAAAAATACAGAGGTGACATATTTTCAATATTGTGTGTTTATGGCCTTTAGAAATATTAGCTATAGTATTACAGTTTTATTAAAAATATAACATGTACTTTGCGCTACATATACAAATTAATTTTGGTAATTTGTATCCATATAAACAAACTTTTTGAAAGAATAGGGCTTAACCGCTTAGTACCCTTTGCTGGTTTCCACCCAGGAAAATTGTGTACAGGGCAAATATTTAACCTGACCCAAACAATCGAGATTGGTTTTGAAAACAAGTCACATACTTAGCTAGACCTGATAAGAGATATTTGATCTGGGGCTAACGGATGCTTCATGCTTTTTACTTTGTTTTGTATTATTGAGTAACTGAAAACATATTGCTTTTGATTTTTGAATACAAATTAAAATTCAGTTGTATAAAATATTAATGTTTTAGTGTAATATACTCATATTTATCAAATATTATCTGTTTTCTTAGTCTTTAGAACTATATTATGAAGTCAGCCCTCATCATAACAAAGTTTCCACTCAGGCCACCTCCAACCGCCAGCCCAGATTAGAAATAATATATTTTATCTAAAAATTAAATTAATATTTACACAGGTAGTATTATGTTTCTACACAATTTGCCTTTATATTAGACTACACAATTGATTTGCAATAATGTTTATTAATATTAATACATTTTTTTTTTTTTTGTAAAATTTCAATACATATCTATGCAAGAGTTTTCTAATTTTTATTGCATTAAAATAACCAGTTTTAAATGACAAAAATTAATTAATTAATATTAAAAATGTAGTAATGAATGATTTAATAACTATTATGCCTACACTACTTATTTCTATCAGTAGAAAGTCTTCTTCCTTTGGATGTTAGCTTTGAGTTTGCATTTAATTGGTTTTGGTTATTACTTTGAACTTGGCTTATAATACCTCTGCCACGACCTGCATTCTGACACCAGTTGTTTTGTACAGGTACAGAAGCGTTTATTTGAATACTTTTTGAATCACCAAGGGGAGGAAAGTTATCTTCTTTATTTGTAATAGTTTTGCTATTCGTATTAGCTTTATATTCTGGTTTATTCCATATTGGTTTTTGAATAACAGTCGCTAATTTACCTTCAAGCGCTGGGAAACTATTGGCCGCTAAAGTGTTGGGTTCATTTATTTCCTTATCATCTGAATAATTTGCAGCAAATTTAGAAATATTCATTTTATTAAAATGTTCTTCAAATGTTGTACTCTCTGTTTTTGATAAATCAAAATCATAATGACAACCAGATATAAGTTCTATGTCAATATAGCGACAACAATGAGCTGATAAAATGTGTATCCACTTACATACAAAATAGTTACTACAACCATGAATGTGTTCAAGTTTTTCATGAAAATCACAACCAATTGTTTTAATTGTAGTCAACACATCTTTTGATAAACTATCGGTAGCCATAGCAACAGAAGGTAAAGCTAAATCAACTGTATCAGGATGTTTAACTTTATAACATGCATTTTTCAGTTTCATAAATAGTTTATCCAAATGGTAAACCCTAATAATATCACTGAAATCAGTTCTTCCAGCATCCCTTACTGCACTAGCGAATAACTTGGATAAACTTGTACTAGTAATCTTCAGTTCATTTTCAATTTGTTTATGTGCAGTATAGACTGGTGGCATGTCTAATGCTAAGTCATTCAGAACAGATACATCAACTTCTTTGTTCATGATAAAACCTAAATAATTACCATACATTTCAACATTAGTTTGAAAAAAAAAAATGAATTATTTTTTATATTTATACTTACCAATCATTTTTAATAATATTTCCGAGTAATTATTGGGAAACATTGAGAATACGTTTATTTTATGATTGTTAGCAGCATGATTGTTAATATCTGCTGTAGGAGCTCGCGGAGCATTTGTCCTGACTTGATCAAATCCAACTAGCTGATGAAACCTGCGTATCAAGCCTTTTTCTAAAGAAAACTCAGCCATGGATATTTCGGCAGGAAAATAAAATCCTTCTTTCTCGCATGTATAAGGATTTATATGAATCAAAATGAATTTTTGCTTGGGAAGATAATAGCTGGCTGGTTGCATGTTAAGCAATTCATCTATATATGAGTACATCGCATCTTTTTGTGATTGACTCTCATCTGATTGTTTTATAACGTCTTCTATATTTTCACCAATTGAAGTATATTTGCCTACTTTTGCTTCACTTTTCATCTTTTTGCCTTTTATAATATACTTTTCTTTCATCTCTTTAGGCATTTCTTCCCAATCTTTTTTGCAATACTCCGACATATCAGCCATGCTTACTTTAACCCCTTGATCCATTAATTTCTGTCGAGTCTCCATCATGAATACTGAATAGCCATTGTAAACTTTCTTTTTAGGAGCCATAACTAAGACAAAAATATATATAAATTAATAACTAATCAATAAATTGCATGTTAATAATTGTATTCTGAATTTTATCTACACATCTAATTGAAAATATACAGTACACTATATTATTAGTTAGGTATGCAACATTTTGAAGAAATAAATCATAATAAATATTAATTAACATATTTTTTAAGTATAATATCTTAATATGGAAATAATATTTAAAAATTTCTTTTTTTCATTATTATATTATTTTAAGTTGCCTCCTTTATTTAATGACAGCATATATTTTAGATTTTGAGCCAAGAAATGCATTAATTGATCTTACGTTGTTTTGTTTTACTATACAGTGGCGCCAAACCTATAACCTAAGAGGAGCGACCGCCTACACTTTTTTTTTTGGTGGGCGGGTACCCCCGACTATAAAATATGTACGTATGGTCAGCATAAATATAAAAAAAATGCGCCTATGTATTTTTAATATTTTTCAACTGCTATTGCAACAGTATATCAGGAGCTTTGTATTAAATTTTTATGCTTTTTTACCCAACAAATAAAATTTTAATAATAATTGTAGAAAAAAAAACTAAAAAAAATTAAAACTTACAATGTCTGTAAACAGCTCAAACACTCAAAATATTTACAAAATTTTATGCTGAATAGAAAATGAAAATATGTTTATATTTTAACATTCAATCATATTTTAATGTATCTGTAGTAATTTGTTTTTAAATTACAACAAAATAAGAAAATCGCTACATGAGAAATCAAGTATATCCTATGTCATAAAAATATGAACTTAAAACGGTCATAAAAATTTATTTTAAATATTTTGTAGACATTTTTTTTTTTGATAAAGGTAGAAAAATGTATGAGGGATCTTGTATTACATTTTCATATCTTAGATTTAAAAAGAAATTTTTTTAGAAATTTCTAACTCAAAAAAATTTGCACATTTTCGTGATTTTTACGTATTTTGTTAAGATTTGAACTTTAAATGCTTATAAAAAAATAATGGTGACTGGATTTTTAATATTTTTCAATGTCGTTGTAACAATAAAGTAGGAGCCTTGTATTCAATTTTCAAGCTTTTATACCTAACAAATAAAATTTTATTGATATTCAAAGAAAAAAAAAACTAATAAAATTGGAAACTGAAAATGTCTGTAAACAGTCCATAACAAATCAAAATAATTTGAAAGTTTTATTGTGTATGGAAAATGCCAATATAAACAACCAGTGAAAATGTCATGTATATACGATCATTTGTTTCAGAGTTACACCAAATACTAAAATCAATTTTGTTAGAATGAGAACGATGCATTTATGGGAATGTATAGACAATCGTCAATTTGACTTATTAGATCAAATAAAAGTTTTTTCACAATTGTTACTAATAATATTTCACACTTTAATCTTATTTGTTAGAAAAATAAATAATACTTAAAATATAAAATTCAAATGAAAATGTTTTGCTGTCAAAAAAAAAATGTTGGTCCTATCAAATTAAAATTATTTGTTATTTACTATGTTAACATTAAAACAGTTTAATGAGATATGTAAAATCTATTAACTATATACTAATAAACAAGAACTCATATATTATTAGCATTAAAAGTTTTGGGGAAACATTACTAAATAAATTAGCAGATAATCTAGTGTACTAATGGTTTTTATCTCTCAAAATATTTAAAACAGATGCACACAAAATAAATTTTTCTTATGTTATCCGATTCATAGGAGTAAAATTACTTATCGTAAAAATTACCAAGGCAATGGGTAGTGATTGAACATGAGTAATGATCACCTCCTCAGTTTCTATTAATTATGAATTAGTATAAGGTTTAATGTACATACAAAGTGCACTTTTGCCTTTGTATGGTACACCGAATAAACAAAGTATATAAATTATTATCTAAGTACTAAAATTAAAAATAATAATAATGGTAAATGGTAATAAATGCTGTAAGTTTTTATAAATTTTAATCTAACCTGTTGGCTTTCTGATAGTTGACTATTTAAAATAAAAAACAGTTAAAATATTTGGTATATTTCATAGTTTCACGATTAATATTTACAGGGAACGTTCCGCTTTCAGCTAGCAACAGATAGCTTGAATGCCTGATGATAAGGTAGTTTATATCACAATATACCACACCACCATATACTAGCATATTACAGTGACACCAATTTGAAAAAACATCGTACAGTGATGTCGTGCAAGCGGCACTCGTCGCTACCATAGACCTATTAACTAATGGTTTAGGTTATGTTCATTTTCATATCACTATCGCCTTTTCGCTTAGAATAAATTATACCCATTATGCCCATACTACCAAAGTATATTAATATCATACTATCATTAGTGGTGAAAAATTGTGAATTCAGAAATTATTGTGATTAACGATCATGATATTTATTTATGTAAAATAAAAATTGAAATGTCGAATTGATGAAAATATTTCAAAAAATAGAAATGTAGCTTAAATTGTTCGCTGGTAGAACTATTTTAATTGTATTCTTCTGTTATTCTAAAATAAACAAAATGATTAGTGTACGTCTCGTTTCATTTGTATGTTTGCATTTTGCGACTTTTAGTAAGTTTATTCAACATATTTATTAACTTAATATACTATATTATATGATAACTAATTTTATTTTAGCACTATTAAATTGTCTCTCGGTCAAAGATCAAATGTATGCTAACATCATAGCGGATAACCCATGTTTTCTTAGACTAAATGGAACAAACCAATTTGGGTGTACTTGTGAGTTATGTTATTGATATAAGTAAAAATGTTTCGTTATTTATTTTTTAATTTCATAGCTTCAAGATTTGGAAATGTTGGAACTTTACATTTGGTGACAAATTCAACTGATTTAAATTGGTTATTTAATGAAGGAAAGGCTGATCCTTACACTGTAGCATTAACACCAAAAATGTTTAATAGGTGATATTTATTAACCTTGTTATTGTAATTATTTACGCTTTTAAAGTTTGTGATTTCAAACTGCATGTATAGACATTAAGTACCGGTACTTAGATGTGTTATCTCCATCTTACAAGTGCATAACATAACAAATTTTGCGCTCAGCAGATCACAATTAGCTCTGCCGGTTTAAAAATTAGTTTGAATTGACCTTATAAAATTTAAAAGTAAGTTTATTATCTAGATAATCACTTAGGATTTTTATTATATTTTAATTTTAAAGCCAGTTATGAGTATTCAAAGAGATACAAACAATTTACAATTTTTAAATTTTTAACTCGCTTTAAAATAAAAATATAATAAAAAGCCTATGACGGCCTAGATAATTATTTTACATTTAAATTTTATAAGAGGTCAATTCATTCTAGTTTTTTAACTAACAGAGCTAAATACGACCTGTAGAACATACAATTTGCTATATTACACACTTGTAAGACTGAGACATATACGAGTGCCATGTCCTCTTAATATTAGTAAGTGTCTTAAGATTAAATACATATTATTTGTGTTCTAAATAATTTAAAATTAAAACTTATCCTGTTTATTTGCAGAGAGGTTTTACAAAGCATTGAATTGAGTGCTAAAGTAAATGGTTTAATGTTACTAATGAACGGTACTGAACAAGAAGTAATAAATAATGATAATTTACAAAATACTGGATTTAGCCCAGAAGATACATGTCCTAACCGTTATTCAGATGTTAATAGTTGTCCAACAAAACCATGGAATCCTTATGGTACTGATATTCTTTTAAAAAGTTGGAGTTTTCCCATATTTGTTGTTTACGATCAAAACACTATCAAAGATATTATAGATGTAAGAATGAACAATTTGTTACTTTAAAAATTACCGTCATAAAAACTGGATTTTTATTTCTGTAGGGACTCATACAATTAATATAACTTATCGTTAATGAATAAATAAAAATCTGGGATATTATACTCTGGTGTCAAGAGAGAACATGTCAGTTCTACACATCCCCACACGTCACCCTTCTATTGAAACCAGTTACCTTAAGGCAGGGTGTTGCTTGGAGACCCTATTTTGGTCGAGCCGCGGCATGTTATCTTGTGAAATGAAGTATAGGTTATTTTTTATTTATTGAACACTATTTTTTTTATTTTGTTTTACATATTAAATACAAAATCAATATTTTGATTATAAGTCAATAAAAAGTATTGATTAAAAATATTGTTGGGGGAGAAATACCTCCTGACATTTATTAATATAAAATATTGGTGCTAATTTAAATATTATGTAATACATTATACATTCTATTCTATTGGCATTAGATAGCCATTTTCAACAATTTTATGAAGTTTAAAAATGGAAGTTTCTTAAATTCTCCGAAAAAAAGATAAATATATTAATCTAAATATGATGAGGTTTAAAAATAAATATCCAACATTGTATAAAAATTAAAGATTTGAATTTTGAATAATTTTCTTGCTTAACATTTTTGTTATTCCTTTGTGTAAATAAGAATAATTTTGAAAGTCTAAAGGCCTGCATATGTTGAAGCATTAAAAGCAGTAAAATTCAGTTTTAAATTTTAATTTTCCTTAATCGTAGTGACACTACCAAAACAATTGAATTTTACAGCTACCACTATAATTTGTCCTTTATAATTGTTACATAATATTTTAGGAAAGCAATTAATTTGCTAAATTTTAAGTTTATGAGTTCAATCAAAAATACTGAACTTGATAATATATTTTAGTTATTTTTGGTGTATAGTAAATATTTTATTATTTAGGGGACAAAATGTATTAATGTAGTATGGAGTCCCTATTTTGTGTATCAAGGTTATTTATTCTTAAAATACATTAGTTATAATGTTAATGATAAGTAAATAACATATATTATTTTTACAGTGCTTTAAAAATCATAATTTACCTTTAAATAATCAAAATGATCAATCTTTATGTGCTCTTGAATTGAAATCTCATATGTATGCTGCTGTAGATTCCAAAACGTGTTTGAGGCGAACAATGATGTCATACCAAAATATAAGACCAAGTAAATAATTATAAAATTTAATATTTTCTTTTTGTTTGGCTCTGTTGGACTGGAGTAGCCTTATTGTACCAGTTTGTTCACCTGGTAGTACCATTTTTAGAGGCACTATATAATGTAATTTCTACCATACCCAATGGGATAGTGATAATTTTCTCTGGATAAGTCCTCTTGACCAGAGAGAGGGAAAACCTATGACTGGGTTATTATATTGATGTATTATAATAATTTATTAATATTGTTAATTTATTTAGTTAAATTTTGTGATCCGCTGGGTGATAAGAATGTGTATTGGTCTCTTAAAGAACTACGTCCAAATACACCAGATCAATCTATTGCTATTGTTGCTGCACGGTTGGATGCTACATCTATGTTTCAAGATTTAGCTCCTGGTGCTATGTCAACAGCTACATCAATTGTGACGTTAATGGCAACTGCTAATTTAATTTCAGAAATGCTTTCTTACAATGACGCTAACAACTACTGTAAGTTCTTTAATTTAATTTTTTACCAAACTGTATTAATAAGGCTCCAGTCGATTTTGTCAAAAATCAAAACTAATGTAGATTTGACGATTCTAAACATACATTTTGTTTATTAAAATATTTAAATTTTGTATCATAAAATATATCAAGTGGCTGCAGTCGACGAAAAAAAAGTGTTTTATAGACCAAAAAGCCAGACAAAATTGAAGGAATTTGGTTTGATGGATTTCTATTTTTAAAACTGATTTTCATTGATTATCCAAGTTTACTAGGTTTCTATCTAGATGATTTTGAATGTCTATTTTTTCAGCTGTGATATCCATGAATAAAAATATGATGTTTTTGTATTTATATTAATACATTAATACGTTAATGACACTAACAATAATTGGAATATTAAAAATTACCTTGATGGAAACCTAGTAAACTTGTTAATCATCACTACATTTAGAAGTACTCAAGTATGTTTGTATCTTATAAATGTTGTTCAAAATATTGATAAAAATAAATAATCTATACCAATGAGTTATTTTACATAAGTATTAAATACTAGTATTCAATTTTTACTACAAAAACATAATGATACAACAAATTAAATTCATAAAAATGACAATTAAGACCTAAAGGATCTTGTTTATTTATGTGTAAATATGAAATATTAATTATTAACTATGTTTATAATAAATATATTATTATTATATACTTTTATAGTTGTAATTAAAAGTTTTGTTACCGTTCATAATAAATGTGAGTATGGGAGAAAGTTACTTAGTAGCAGATTGATAACAAACATGTATATTTTATAGAACACTACATTGACAATTATTACTTCGATATCTCTAATGAGCAATATATAAAAAATATTGTTTTGTATTTCTATCGTAGTAGCATTTATGTTCTAATTCAGTGGTCCTCATAGGGTTGCAACCCAATTTTGGAATGATAAAAAAAAAGGACAACAATAAACACTGAATAAATAATGTATAGATATATAATATTAATTTTCATGTAATGATTTAAATTTAAATTGGATGTGTAATCATAAGCTAATTTTTTTTTTATAATGGGGATGCCACACCAAGATTTGTTGTTTCTGTATTACAAGCGCGAAATATAGCAAATTTATGTTGAGCCATTGAAGTTTGTTTTGCGGCAACTGCCGAAAATAAATTTACAATGTTATTAGTCTTAACAAAATATAATGGAAATATGGACCATATTTTTTCTTATTGCCTAATTCTTATAGTTTAACCAGAAATGATTTTGAACCACAGCGTAATTATTCTATGTTTTGAACAAATATTGAAATTTTCAGCTCGGAATATCATGTTTATTTTATTTAATGGAGAAGCTTATGATTATATTGGATCAAGTCGAGTAGTCTATGATATGTTAGACGGAAATTTCCCAAATGATTTAATTAAACTCAATCAGAGTCATATTGGCTTGTTTGTAGAGTTATCACAAATACATTATGATAAAGAAGTGGTTTTTTATCGTCCATTCAAAAATAATGTATGTATTTAATATTTATTATAAATCAAAATTAAAAAATTATTTTTAATTTATTATTGTTATATTTCAGGCTAGTGAAAATGTTATAAATTTCATGAATTTATTTAATAAGAGTCTTTCTGATGATGGTTTTTCTGTTACTGAAACAAAAAGCACATCTATACCACCATCATCGCTACATTCTTTTTTGAAAATCGATCCCAAATTTCCGGGTATAATATTAACAGGATTTAAAGATCAATTTAAAAATAAGTATGTATTATTTTTAATTTATTCTTTTTTATTGTGATGTGTACATTTTGTGTTATGTCTTAACATTTAAAATGCCTAAAGAATGGATTTAAACTTATTTAGTATTCTTTTTTGTTGTGGAGACTTCCTATATTTAAAATTGTATTTATAATTTAATAACCTAACCTAACCGGCTTAAATTCAATACATTCATTATGCTGCTCAAAATCTAAAACTTAAAATATACAATTAACTTCTCACTTAAAACAATATTAATCTAACTATACTTTTATGTTATAAGTTAATAATATATATAGTAAAATTTCCGTTAATGGTCACCTCTATGTAACGGTAAATTTTTTTGGTCCCGTCGAGTGTTATCCTACCTCTGTAGGACGGGCACCTCTAAATAGCGATCATTATTTACAGTCCCTTCAGTGATCATTATATGGAAGTTCTACTGTAGTATTTTTGTAATTATGTTATTAATTATTATTTATAAAAAAATAATAAATGTTTTTTGTTTGTTTTTTTCATAAAGGTTTTATCATAGCATTTTGGATGATGCTGAGAATATACAATATGGTAATAATTCTACAATTCCACAAACCATAGCTAATATATCAACTTCTCTTAGTAACTCCCTTTATACATTTATTACTAACTCCACCTACACTGGTTTGAAACAAGCAAATTCTAGTTATGTAAGTGATAAACTATTTATTATTTTAGTGTAAGCAAATAATAGACAAAAATTATTTTTATTTTAGGTTGCCAAATTATTAGATTGTTATGTTAAGTCTATGAATTGTGAAGTATTTCAATCATTGACTTCACCACTGCATTTACCTGACAATCCGCCTAATTATTATATCAGTATAGATTTGATCACAAATACTATCACTAGTCTTTCACGCCTATTATTTGCTTCTTTTGGAAGTAAAATAATTGATGAAGTTCAAAATGAAGAAAATTGTCTGAACTATAGAACGAAACAGGTCTGTAACTTTATTATATACATTAAACATCAACTTAATTTATAAAAAGTAGAGGTTTACCAATAAAATTTTTTTCTGATGTTTATATCCTGATATATTATACCTATATTGTCAATATAAAATCTATCTTGAATCTATAAACCGATATATTTTTTCAAAATCTGATAATTGATATAAATAATGTAACACATCATAATAACTTCAATTTCTGCAAGGATATAGTTATAAATTAATTATAATGAATATTTAATAATAAATTAAATAACGATTATTATAATACATTTAAAATAGAATTGTTGCTATAACCTACATACAAATTAACATGCGACTGCGGTCAGCGACTTACATTATATCGGTTTTACTATAGGTTCAAAAAAAAATGTATAAATCTATGCCAGATATACCATTAGTACCAAGCTTGGATGATATTTATATCGATTATTGGTATTGACCCAGTCCTAATAAAAAGTTTTGAGTAGACTTATCATAATTTTTCAGATAATGTGACAATCCTGTATAAAGTTAAATATATTATATGTATATATATTGTGTTTTATAAACATTCCAAATAAATACCTATTTATAGAAATGTCAGCAGTTAAATATGTAATAGATTATACTCACATAATAATAAAATGCACTTGCTTGACAATTGCTGTGCAAATTCTTGTTGATTATAGTAGAACATTTATGAACAACAAATGGTACTTAAATAACTCTTTTCTTATAATAACTACCTAATAATAAAAAAAAGTACTAAAATACTTTTGAATTTTTATGAACATATTTGATTTATACAATGTTTTTATTTTAAATGTGTTTTAAAGGGTTTTATGCCTATATGGTTAAGAGGAAAATATAACGGGTGTTATTCAACAACATCTAATGTTACTGATGCAGTTAGCCCAGCGTTTATTATACCTGGTATGTTTTTATTTTCCCTTTTTATACATATAAACTGTAACTTATTGTTCCTATAATATATTATATTATATAAATTACTTTCAGATTATAATTTATCATCTCCAAAATATTCAACATGGACTGAATCTGTATGGCATGAAGTACAAATTCGTATGTTTCTTAGGCAATCGTTTAAACTACAAATTATAATATTTGTATTTGGAATTATAATATTTTTATTTTCTTTCATCATAATAAAAAAAATGTATGATCAATCTGGAATTAATTTTAATAACCAAGAGTAAGTTATAAACTATATATAAATTAATTATGAGTATGTGCTGCTTTGAGAGTTTTAAGTATTAATATTGTCATAAGTATAGACCGGATTTATATTCTCTTACAACACCTAAAATATGATGCTAATATTCTCTAAAAAACCTTCAAATATTTTCATTTTAATCAATAAACGTCATTATTTGCTTTAATATGCATTTTTAAATTTTTTTATTTCAACATTATTATAATAGTGAGGTATTAATTAGGTATTGAAAGTTGGGTATTCTAATGGAATACTATTGCACTTTAGTAAGAGTTGGAAATGATAAAAAAAAAATTGTAAATGTTCAAGAAAAATTTTTCTGGGTACCGTAATATTAAAATAAATACAAATTTTTTCTCACAATTTACGAAATATTCCAAAATATGCTTAAAATATTCTCTAACCCATGAAATATTCTCAAATATGCAAAAAAAGCTATTTTCAACACATTCAGAATTGATTGAATCGTCCACAATTTTCACTCTCATAAGACTGCATAGACTCAGTCACAATATGTAAAAACATATAAATCCAGTCTTTAGTCATAAGTTTTCCAGTGTTCGTTCTTTGAAATAATTAGTTTATTTTTTCTTTACAATAAGCAATAATAAAAAAATTATTTGAATCTTGAGGTAGACAACTGATTATAACAAATAACCAATAACATTTACTCTAATTTTAATTTTATAAAAGCTCTTTATTTTTAAATTAAAAATATCTATCATTATATATAAAATCAATATACTGGTTTATTTTGTAAAAATTATTTCAATGCTTACAAATATAATTAATATGTTTAAACTATTTAAAATATAATATACATATTTAAACAATTAATATATAAATATATTGTAAATTACTTGTAATTTTATTAAAATTAAAATTGTTGATGTCTAGCTGACATAAATATTGTGTGATATTTAAGCCTTTAAGTTATAAGCTTATAACATAAGTCATAAGCTATTTGAAAATAACTACTAAGTTACACATTTACTTCATTGTAATTAGGATTATACAAAATTATATTTTATGTGAGAACTATCTTTTCATCAAATTTTTTGTTCAAAAAGTATTTGCTACAAAACTCAAGTTATGTTAATCAGTAGTAGTCAATGATGATTATCGGTCACTAATGTTTTTACAGTTTATTTCCGAATTTGAAAAAGTATGATAGTCAGTAAAATCCTACAGAGTTAAAATATAGAAATGAATATTAAAGTTGAATTTTTGAGGTCTAAAAGCATTTCTCAAATTGTTTAAGAATAATGAAATACCTATCAGGTTTAAAAAAAAAAATAGGTAAGAAATGTTGCTTGTTTTAAATTAAGTTTAAAAGTGTATTTGATTCAAATTTAAATTAAAATTGAATAAATTTGTGTTTATAATGTTTGGTTGGGGTTGAGGGCTTCATAATAATATTCTGCCCCAAGCCTCTACAATTCTTTGAGCTGTGTAATCCTGTAATTAACTTATTCAAAATTGGGGTTTTTAAGTTCAATGTATGATATCACATTTTTCCAAACTTAGTCATTCAAAATTTTAAAACGGATTTATAGTTAATATTTTAGTCAAAGGTTTTATTATTTCAGTGATTACAGTTATATAAATAATTTTGGTACTTATTACCATTAAGTATATTTTTATTTAGGTACTCAATGTTATTACGTATGAACTATGACCTATTTTCATGTATTGCATAGCAAATAATCTATATTCTGTTCAGGGAGTGAACACACCGCGGCCCGTCATAAATTGGCGTGTTCTCTTGCCTGACAGTGTGTATATGCTAGGGTAATTTTTAATTCTGAATTAATTATGCTGTATTTAACTTACTTTTTATATTATGTTTCATTCCAGAGTCCATTCAGTAGCAAATTTTTGAAAAGAATTCCTACAAGTAATATTTTTTACAACAGTTGTCTGTGATTTATTTTGTGTAATTTTATGTTTTGGTTTCTATCTTACAAATATCTACTACTTTTTTTTATAATTAATTTGTACATTTTTATTAATAATAATTTTTTAATTTATGTAATTTTTTTTAAATCATATTATTGACAAAATATTTGTATAAAATTTACTTTTTAATTACAAAAACTATTTACTTAATTATTATTATTATGATTGTCATGTTTATATACCATGGTATAAAATATTTTTAAGTATCTTATTAATATTGTTTGATAAATTAATTAACTAATTAACTCAAATTATTCAAATTATTTACTTTAATATAATAAGAATTAAAATAAAATATTTTGTAAAAGTTAACCATAATATTATATTATATTTATTGAACACGTCAGTATTATGAAATAAAATCAACTACTTTTTTCAAATTCAAGGATTTTGGTTGATTTTAATAATTACAATTTAAAACAGTTAAAAAAAGTTTAACAGTTTTAATGTATATTTCTACATGATTTTTACATATCATTCATTGTTCAAAGTAATGTTGTATGTTCCTTTCTTCGCGCTTCCCTCCCAATAATATGATGTCAGCCACCTGTCTATTATTATTTCATCGCTTTTCTTCAACCCCTACTACTCTTCTTTTCATAGTTTCATTATCTCATTTATTTTCATGCCTACTCCATTCCACAAATTTATTATTTATTTAAATTTTTTTTTTCTGTGAATTTTATTAATAATTATAAACTATATATATTTATTTATAACTTTCTCCTAGATTGAATATTTGAAAATAAAGTGGAAATTTCTTTAAAATCTGCTTTACTCGTTATTTCTGATTCAATTATCAATAATGCCAACACAGAACATCTTCCTTAGTTCATAGTTAATCTTAAATATTGTTTGTAGTTATTAATAATATTTTCCGACTAATTGATGAAAACAATATACATTTTTGAGCTGTAATATTTGCTTTTAACAGAAGGTTACAATAAAAATTAAATATATAATATAAATTAATTTATTTTTTGAAACAATTAATACACAATAATAATGTGGCAATATAAATTCGCCGCCCCGGGCAACAGGGTACACTCATCCCCAATTTCCTTTGCTTCCTTGCCTTTTCACTTAGTTTCCTACACTCAATAAATATTCACCTTTTTTTCTTTAAAACTCCAACTAACTCCTTACTTTACCTTTTAATGTTTCTATATTCCACTTACTTTCTCTTAATTTAGAATAAAAACTCAAAGTGTAAGTACTTTTACACCCACAGGCTGGTGTGATTTCAAACCTGGGGTCATGGAGCGTTGGGCTAAGTGCTAACTGTGCATACTCTATACACATTGCATGTAACTGGTGTAATGGCTCATGCACGTCCACACTCTCTGTCCAACTCCCAGCAGGCACCCGTCACATAATTCCCCAGCCATCCATTTCACCAACTATTATGTTATTGGGCGTCATCAAAACTCCGCAACTAACTACACATACTTTTTTTATTTTAAGGGGTTATCATCAGTGCATTTTTCATCCATGATAACATTTTCAAAATATTTAGGCATAAGACATTTTTGATTTTTTTAAATTTGTTTTTAATTATTGTCAATAAATAATTTTTACTTTTGGTCAAAAAACTTTAAAACTGAAAAATAGTTCCTCATGGGTTGTGATTTATAGATATACTTTATAGAGTATAATATTATCTTAAATAATAAATTGTGCTTAAAACCAAACCAATCAAACATTGAAACCTTGATCACAGAATAAATTAAATAAATAAAATCTATTCCTGTGCTTGAATAAAACAAAGGTTTCATAGATATACAAGGGCTATTAGTTTTTACCCTATTATTTGCAATCTATGAACATTTAATTTTTTGTATCTAAAAAGTAAAAACTTGGTCGACACTGCACTTGGCCCCACCATTGCATGCCATATATATATAAAAATAATGGTCTTAATTTTAACCATGACATTCATAATCTAGTATAAAAAAAATATTTTTTATTGTTTATTTAATGAAATATTTATTTTGTGATATTTGATTCTGAGTGGAATGATGAATGTATTGATTTTACAATGATGTGTGTTTTTATATTTTTATTTTTATTTTTTTTTGTGTGTGTATACGGTAAGTAGTCGAAATAATGCTCCGATTTTTAACTTCAGTATCTTTTTCGATTGGAAAGTGAATATCGTTGGTGCATTGGGAAGGTCAAAATTTAAAATTCCCAGTAATTTTCAAAAGCGCCAAGAAAAACAAAAGAAAAATTAAGGAAAAACGGGACTTTTTACGTAAAATTGATTTTTCACAAAATTGAATTTGGTTTTTGTTGTAACTTTAAAACAAATGACCGTAGGTACATGAAATTTTCACTGGTTGTTTAGGGACATTTTCATTTTCCATTTTTTTTAGTTTTTTAGCACAATTTTTTTTTATAAGCATTTAAAGTTCAATTTTTGTCAAAATTTATCACATTTAAAATTTAATAATAATTTTGTAGTTAAAAATTTATAAAATGTTCAACTTTTATACCTAAGGATTGAAAATTGAAAACAAGGTTCCACGTAAATAGTTTATATATAAATTACTTTATTCACAGTAATATCATCAAATATACTTGGTAATATCATAGGCTGACTGACCGTTTTCGCTCAGAATCGTTTTTCTTATACAATGATATTATATCATTGAATTCAAATTTAACATCATCCATTACAGTGACCCACTTGTAACCTACTGTACAGCAGAGCGACATCCACTTACCCACCTTTTTTATATTAAAATGATTAAGGCTGGAATTTCGATACAATTTGCACTGTTTTCCAAATCTACCTACGCGGTGCTTGATGTATAACATACACGTTCCATGTATAATTGTCAATAAAATTTTATTTGTTGGGTAATAATGCGTGAAAATTTAATACAAGGCTTCTGATATAGATATTGTTACAACTTACAATAGCAGTTGAAAAATATTAAATATACATAGGCACAATTTTATAGTAATTATGAATATTTTTTATTTTATAGTAGTAAAAGAATTAATTGTTGTATCCAAACTTGGTACAGTCCAAATTAGTTTGGATGATAAAGGCCTTACGTATATTACCTGTTTCACATCAAATTTATTTTTAAACTCAATACATTTTCGAATTAGAAATTTAAAATAAATATAATACATATATTCAAGTACAATTTTTTGTTTTATTAAAAATAGTCTAATATATTTCATCATCAATTAGCCAATTATACTAGATTTTAAATTAATTTATGTAGATTATGATGGTGGGCTATTTGTTGTATTTTATTACAATATAATAATAATCATTTATGTGAATATGAATATAACATCTAAAAAATGTAAATATAATGTTAAAAATTGAATAATTACAAGTAAAAATAAAAATTAGACAGCAATATTTACGTAAATAAAAATGTTTATAAAAAAATAATATACATTATAAATATATTTACCATTATTATAATAACTAAAATATTTTTGTTTTATAATTCAACTCAATATACACAATACATGAATGATTAGAACATTTAAATATACTTTTAAGTTTTAATATCAGTTCGGGAAAATATTAACGGACAATATAATACACAAAATAGATTTAATGTAAAAAAATATCAGTAAAAATTGATAGGTAAACTAATTATTGACATATCAATAACATGGAAACGAACCATGGAAAAATAAAATATATAATAAAAAATTATTCAAATTGTATTAAACATTATTTGAATACATTTTAAAGACCATTAAAAAAAAAAATTGGACACAAAACATATAAGTACTTATATTAAAATCATCTTTTAGGATTCGTCAAAAACAAATAATTATTAAAATTGTAATAAATCACTCATTATTGTGTAAGGGTATTACAGATTTAGAACCAAATGGTGATTTATACTGGATTCCAGCTAAATGAAATACTTGAGTAGGTATACCCATATTACAAAGATAAATTTTACCATTTGATTCACTGTAAGATAAAGGTAAAGCAGGTACTAGAGAATATTTCACTACTACTGAAGGTGTACCTTGTGATGGAGGATCAATGGCCATTAATGGTGATCTAACTGATTTAGCCCAGTTAGTAATATTTCGAGATACAGTATCAGTTTGTTCATCAGCCAAAGATACTACAACAAAATCTGGATCTAATAAACCATGCAACTCTAAAAAAAAAAATAGGTATTTATATAATATATTAGACATAAATATTTTTTTTTATCATACCTAATATAATATATTCTATTTTGAACACTTCATCTGAGCTCTAAAATTTACCTAACTCAATACCTAACCAAATTAATATTTTAAATTCTAAGCAGTAGCTTATTTTTTGAAAAACATTTTTTTTTAAATTCTATAAAAACTGCATATTATTTGTAGGAAAGTGAATACATTTAGTGCTTGTTGTAATTTGTACTAATTATTAGTAGTTTTACATTGTCAGTATTGATAACAAGAAAAAAACTAGTTTAGTTTAATTACCTGCTGCACTAGTAATAAGTGTACCAGTTGTAAATTGATATAAAGCCATTTCATTAGCTAACTGTGGAGTATACAATCCTGGTTCAGAAAGTACAACTACAGTATGGACACCATAACTGCTTAATTGTCTTGCACAATTCACACCCATTGCACCTGATCGATTAGGTCCACACAAAACCACTACTCTAGGCCATTGGTGTTCATTTCTGGGGTTAAATCTATAAGTGAAGAATATCAAATTATTATTTGTTCAAAGATAAAATATTTTTTGATATAATATTTTACCTATAACCTCCACCTAAAAGTTGCAACACCATTTCAGTAGCAGCTCGCCCAATTATCTCATTTTGACGTCCCGTTGTTAAACCATTCTCTTCCACTAGATTAAACAGTTTCCATCGTAATTCTGATGTTATACTTGGAACAACTAGTCCATCATCTAAAAATTATTAGAATAAGAAATATTGTATTATTGAATTAACACGTGAAGTGATTAGTTAAACAGATTATGCATAGTATACAACTTACCTGTTATATACTCATTGATAGCAGGCGAAGGAACTGTAACTTGTCTGAATTTGACTGGAGTAGAATGTAATACATTTTCAGTATGTTTATATTTATTTGAAACTTTTTCATGTGGAACAAGATCTGGTTTCTTATGAATTTTATTATAAAAAGCTTTTTTGTTGAATAAAGCTAAATTTTTTTCGAAATCAAAATCTTCCTTGACAATTGTATCAAGTGATACACCAAAACAAGCATCATTTCTTTCTTTATGATTCGTAAAATTCTGTGGTGGTTGTTCTACATAAGTAGACAACAATAAATATACAATTATATTATTCAATTATAAATCAAATGATTTTATATATGAGTTGGTGTAATAATTTTAAAGAATATTGCATAATATTACATAAAATCTCATTGATTTAATTGTCTTGAGATATTATTTCAACATGTTTAATGTTCCTTAATATGTAGGTAAAAAAACATTCCATTAAATATACCCACCAGATTCAGAATTTGAAGCAATCTTTGTTTTATTCTTTTGCTTGACATTGTTTGGTTTAGGTACAGGGACACTTTTTTTAATATTTTTGGCTACTTGGCTATTATTGATAACTGGTTCATTTTCCAGTTGTGCTTTTATAATCTTTAGGTTCTCTATCATCGAGGCTCTAGTTTAAAACATAATAAAACAAAATATTTATCTGAGTTTAATTCACTTTGTATATTATAGCATTACTTTAAACGAATTTCTTTTTCAGTATGTGGTATACCATTTTTAAACGGTCGTTTTAGGATTAGAGTTTCATTGTCATCCGACATACCGCTCACTTCACCTTGAACGACTGAACCATCCACACAATTAATAGACACACAACATCCTTTATACTGATTTGCCATTATTTATAAATTATTAAGTTATTTTATTTACCAAACTAAAAATATAATAAGTGTCAAAGAACAAAAAAAATGTTTAACATTATGCCACAAGACATTCAATTTTCACTGTCCAGATTTCCTTGTCACTAGTTGTAGTTACTAGTAAGTAGTTCTTCAAGCAAAGTAGCTAACTACAAATCACAATAATGTTTGTTGACATATTTTGATTAGAATATCAGACACAGTGCAACCATATATGTAATAACCATATACCTTCCTTTGTCTAGAATCATATTCAATATGGTTTATGGTAACACATTTTCAAATTAATTTTTGTAATTTTGATTAAATTTGTCAAAAGCTATTAAAAATACATTGTAGACTGTCTTCACGATTATAAAGAACTTATTAAAGTTTTTTATAATCGTGACTATCTTTAATACTTTTCTGTAACTTCTATTATAACAATTGATAGTACAACCTTGTATTAAAATTTTATATTTTGACAGAACGAAAAACGAAAAATAATTAGAAAAAAAAATTAAAAAATCAAACTTCTCATTAGGGGAAGGGCCATTGATGGAGATTTGATTGAATTTTAGAATGGCTTAAATTTTTCTTTGAAAAATAAACCGTAAGGGCAAAACCCTACACCCCCTTTCAATATCAATATTACATTATTACCTTCATTACGCATTAACTACTGCATTATTAAATTACAACACTACTAAATACGTATTACTAACTACATAATATATGCACTTTAAAAATATTTAATTTATAATACAATGAATATTTTATTATTTTAGTATAATAAACCTATTTTGATTAGAAAATAAATCAATAATGTTCTCAATACTGATATTGATATATTTTTTAATGTATAATATTGAAGTTATTAAATTTTTCTTACAGCATATACTCGTACGTAGTCGTGTCTTATTAATTTTACGCTTTGCAGAAAAGCGTCGTTCATATGTAGCCAAGCTGATTGGTGTTGTCATGGCTACTTGTAGTAGTTTTATAAGTTGGGAAACACACTTTGAGAAATATTTTGTTTTATTGTTTCATATTTAGTTTTTCAAGATTTTGTCAATTGTTGTAAAATAAGTATTAAGTACCTATTTTAACATTTTATACTTTGAAAAATGTTTAATCATTTTTGAGAGGCTAAGCCACCCCCCTCCCCCTCAGAATCCTCCAATCACCGCCTATGGTAAGGGCATGAAATCCGAATATCTAAATCCCGATTTGAATCAAATTAACAAATTCTTCTCCGGATTTCCCGAATTATCCAGATTTGCTTTTTATGTGACTTATGATTATTTTTAAATTTTAATGTATTGTGAAATAAATTATTTTCTTTTATTAAAATAAAAATATGTTATAGAATTAAATTTATTAGAATATAAAAATGAGTCATTGACCAGCAAATTTGGATTTGAATTTGCCACTATAGATCTTATTGTTAAAAAAAGTGGGTAAGTGGATGTTGCTCTGCTGTACAGTAAGTTACAAGTGGGTCACTGTAATGGATGGTGTTAAATTTGAATTCAATGATATAATATCATTGTATAAGAAAAACGATTCTAAGCGAAAATGTATATACGTTCATTTGTTTTAGAGTAACACCAAAAACCAAAATCGATTTTTTCAAAAACAGACTGCGTAAAAATTCCCGTTTTTCCTTAATTTTCTTGTTTTTTACGGCGCTTTTGAAAACTATTGAAAATTTGACCTTCGAATGCACCAATTAGATTCACAAGATTAACAAGATACTGTTGAAGAAAATCGGAGCTGCTTTACTGCCCCAAACCGTGATGATAGACACAAAAATTAAAAATTAAAAAAATAAAAAGCACACATCATTGTAAAATAAATACATTCATCGCTCTGCTCAGAATCTAAAATCATAATCTTATGTGAAATCTACTATTAAATGTTCAAATGATAGCTATAAAAATAACAAAATGTATTTCTAACTGAAAAATAATTTGCAAATTTTCGTAAAATTCTTACTCTAGACATTCATAAAAAATTGCTAGCGGAAATTATTTTGTAATATATATTAGGTTTAACGTGAATTATTGTATGGGCCGATAATTGCCGCTGACAAAATTATTGTGAATTTACGTTCAACTTTTGTTTTTAATTACACTATAAAAAAACTTATTAGGGACCTTGTATTACATTTTCAATTTTTGTTACGGAGAAAAAATTATTTATCGACTATATTATTGAAAATGTCCATAAAGTTATAGCTTTTTACTAAATAATAAATAGAATATTTCTAAGAAAATACTTTTTTTTTGTTTAAATGACGCAATTGAAAATTACCTGAAATTTACTACTTTTGACCCCTTCCCCTCCCTCAAGTACCAACTAGAATACTTACTAGATTCACTTTAATACCAAAAAAAATGCTGAAGTAAAAAATTGAAGAATTTTTATAACTAAAAAATTATGCCATTTGAACTTCAAAGTAGGCAACAACAATTCACAGGAAGATTACTATAGAATCTAAGGCTTAGATTAAAATATCCGAAACTCTAACCTCTATACTAATAATGTAGAAAGTCATAATGTATATCGTTAATTTACAATACCAGCATGTATAATATGTTATATGTATTATGAATGCAGATAAACATTATAACTTGGATACACATAATAAAACAACAGCGACAGTGCGACACTATTTATAAAATGATTTGAATAGATTTGATTATGAATTTAGGTTAATTGAGATTAAGTCTCCGCAATATTTTCTCTTTGGCTTGCAAGTAGGATTTCCAGCATTAGTGTCGAAACCAAGAGCAGTTATTGGCCGACTTGTCAATTAAGAAAAAAATAGTTTATAATATAGGACTTTTACAGTTTCTTCTATTGTATAGGCCTTAGGGTAACCATTTTTATAAAAAAAAAACGGGACAAACAGTTTTAGGAAGATACTCATAAAAAAAAACAAATAATTTTTTAATACATTTTATATTTTACAATTTAAATAATGTTGAATAAGCTTAAGAGGACGCTACCCATACATTTGTTGTCTCCGTCTTACACACGCACGACATAGCAAATTGTCGTTCACTAGTTTCAATAGTGTGCTGTTAGTTTTGAATGTTTTGATACTAGAGTGAATTGACCTATATAAAACTTATAGGTATAAGAACATTATCTGTGCTTAAGTGTTGCCGATTTTTCAAAATTTTCATTTTCAAGCAAGATTTGGGTATGTGAAATATCAAAAATTAAAAATGCTCATATATCGCTTGAAAATTAAAATACCGAATAAAAGCCAACGCTTAAGCACAGATAATGTTACTATCTAAAAAATTGATACCTAATAGGCAGTGTTCAGATTAGATAAATAGTTTTTTTATCTAGATAAAGATAATGCAACTTTAATATATCTAGATCATAGACCTATGTTAAAAGTATTAACCTAAAGTTAATAGGTCTATGATCTAGATAAAGATGAAGATAAATACTTTTTTATCTAGATAAAAAACAGATACAATTATATTTTAAATGGGTTTTAAATTTAGGTATATTTTAGTTGGGCACTAGGAACATTATAATAATAATGATATAAATAAAAATAATTACATTATTTAAACCATAAACTTGGTTTGAGAATCTATATAAATATTTAAAACGCGTTTATACAATTTCGCAATTTTTATCAATAAAAAATGTATCTAGATGAATTCATTTAGATTAGTAAAAAAATTATCTAAGATGAACGTTTAGATACCTTGCAACTATTTATCTATATAGATAAGATAAAAGATGAACAAATAATTATCTAGATAAGTCCGAACACTGCTGATAGGTCAAATCGCTCTAATATCAAAACTAACAGCACTTTATTGAAACTAGTGAATGAAAATTGAAAATTTGCCATGTCGTACTTGTGTAAGACGGAGACGACAAATGCATAGGTAGGTTCTCTGAATAAAACACGTCTTGTTTGGAATTTTTGTTTTGAGATTAGAAAAGTTGGTCAACGTATTCTTACTCTTTTTGAATTGATGTTGATTATTTGTCATTTTCTACATTACAATCTTTTGATTCGTATTTTTCTGATGAACTAATGTCCGATTGTTTTTAATAGTTTTGATTAAGTTAACAAAAATCATAAAACTCATTACAGGAATATTTTTGAGAATTATAATTGCTTTGACAGTAGGTAAAACTGTACAAGAAAGCGATTATTTTCGTTCGACTACAACACATTTGAGATGGAAAATATTCTGTCTATTGCCACATTAATTCCTGGCATTGTTAGAGAATATTCTACAATCTTATAAATATATTTTAAAATTGTGTAGATTCCACACTATCTTTCTTACCGTAGTTCTATATTATATTGTTTTGTATTTATTTTTTTTATACAAATAATGTTTAATATAATAATATGGAGATAATGGGATCATTTTCTAAAAACAGGACAAAAAGCGTTCCATTTGATGTTTGTAGGGACAACGGAACATGATCAAAAAGGGGACAATGTCGTTTTAAATGGGACGTATGATCACCCTAGTGTAATTTAACATAAAATCTATTAAAATACAGAGTTATTGATTGGAAGGTTTGAATTTTATTTTTTGGCTGCACCACATAGTTGGATATTATACACTTATTATCTCAAAAAGTATAAATGTTTTTGTTTACATAGTTTCAAGTTGTTGAAAAATAACGTTTTTACTAAAAAATCATATTATTAAATATTTTTTAAGTTTTTTACATTTTTGAATGACACATAGAGCTTTAATTTCATTTTCCAAAGTAGAATATTTTTCTAAGTATTTTGATACATAAAAACCGAATTTAGGATGAGTAGTTTATGAGTTAAAATTATTTAAAGCTTATACAAACGGAGTAGTGGACAAACATCTTGCGGGGAAACCCCATACCCCTCCACTCCGCCCATCTAAACTTTAGATACTTATAACTTATAAACCATTCGCCTTAAATTCAATTTTTATGAATCAAAATACTTAGAAAAGTATTCTGTTTTGGAATATGAAATTAAAACTCTATGGTGTCGTTCAAAAAAGTATAAAACTTAAAAAATTATAAGGATAAAAAATATTTAAAAATATAATATATATAAATAAATATATGTTTTTTTAACAACTTGAAACCACGTAAAAAAATATTATCAAAAACATTAATACTTTTTGAGGTAATGAGTATTTTATGCTTAATGAATCACCCTGTATACTTATAAGTCCAAATAGGCATCAATAGTTTTCTACAGAAATAATTTAGATTTCCTTAGGGCTGGGAAGGATTTGTTTGCTTTTTAAATGGTCTTCCAAAGATAGGCGTTGGTCTAAAATTATGCCTAAATAGCGAAAGCTTAAGGATTTTTGTATATTTTTGGTGACTTGTGGAATGGTTTGTAGTTTCCAAGGTAAAAATCAAAAGTAAGGATTTCTGATGATTTATTTCTGTTTTCTGTTTAGTGTACTAGGTTAAAATGAGGTCTATATTTTTTATAGGTTATTGAATCTTTGTATTTAGGAGATTATTTGGTTGTTGGCAAAATCTGCAATGGAGTGTGAAGGATTGTCAGTTGATCTACTGAATGTTGATTGACCAGGATAGTAGAGGATATGGCTTTTTGAAGACACCTGCTGTTATTGAAGCCAATGAAGATATTTCAGGGTTAACTTTAATTACAAATAAAGATTTTCAACAAATGATTAAAAAAAATCAGATTGTAGGTTTTGAAATTAGAGAAAAAAGTAAATAGAATGCACTTTTTGTATATTGTAAATCAAGTTATACGGCTACAAATATAGCAGTTGATTTCAGTTCGGTATCTATATCTTTCGCTTCAACATGTAATTGATCTCTACAGATAACAGAAAAAATGTATTAATGGCAATTCGTTGTACAATTTATTATAAATGTATTACTTACACACTGGCAGTTATTGTAAAAGTAATTTCTCCTTCCGTTTTTAGATTTATGTGTGCCTAGATAAAAATAGATAAAATATATTAGATGTTTAGTTAAGAGGACACTATATTTGCATACGTTGTCTGTCTTACAAATGTACAACATAGCAAAAAACTGTTTTGCGCGGGAAAGATCCAAGAAGGCTATAGTCATAACTAAGAAACGAGATTTTCACCACATAAAAAGATAACATTAGCTGTGCAACATGGTTTTATTTTTTTGGTATCACTTATATGAAAAAAGTTCTTATTGTTTCAAAAACCATTATTTTGAAAAACTTTTTTCATATAAGTGATATCAAAAAAATAAAAACCATATTGCCCAGCCAAACTTTTTCTTTTTATGTGGTGAAAATCTCGTTTCTTAGTTATAACTGTAACCTTCTCGGTTCTTTCCTAAGCAAAACAGTTTTTGACGGAGACAACACATGCGGGTGTAGCGTCATCTTAAGTTTCAAATAAACTTACTTCAGATTTATCAATCTTGTTATTTCCTGATGTGGCTATTAAAGTAATATTGTCAACATTAGCACTAGTTGTTATACTTTTTGTAGTAGGTAATATTTCATTCTGATCAAAACTTACAGTCTCACCACAACACTAAAAAAATCATTAAATAAGTTTGATAAAAATAAAATAATTTCTTTAATACCAACATCAATTGTAATTGATTCATTTAATGTGTGAACTTCTGTTGTAGGTTCTGGTAAATCATCATGTGCATTCCAATATTTTGCTAAGAAACTAGCTTGCACAGCTGCCCCATAAGCCAATACTTCGTCAGGACTAATACTATTTGGTATATCCGCATGTGGAAATAAGTTTCCAATATAATGTTTCAACTTAGGTATTTTAAGTGGACCACCACAAAGTAAAACCTATATTAATTAAAACATATAACTCATTTTCATAAGGTTTAAATTGTGAATAAATTTAATAAATACTTTTTTAATATCTGAACTTTTAAGATTAGCTTTCTTTAAAACAACTTCAATTGGCAGAGCAAAATCAGTCAACAAATGAGAAATTAATGATTCAAATCTGGCTTGCGATACCATGGCAGCAAAATCTACTCCATCAGTCAATGATTCAATAAATATATTTGCTGTTTTTAATGTAGACAATAAATGAACTGCATCTTCAGTAGCTCTTTGTAATTTTGCAGAAGCTCTTGCATTTTCTGAAGGATTTGATCGATGTTTCCTTCAAAAAGTTAAAAATATTGTTATTACTAGCTATATTTTGTTCAAAATGAGATGATGATTTGGCAGCGATCAGTTTTTGTCGGGCAGCGGTCAGACGCCGTTCCCACTATGGTGACGCGTCAGGCGCGGCCACAAAACAAAGCCACGCCCATGCGCACAACTTGGCCGCCGAGTCATTATCTCATTTAGAACAGTGTAAGTAATTTGTTAATTTAAAAAAAGGTACCTTTTGACTTCCTCAATTAAATGAGCTTTCAGTGTCTCTATTAATTTATATCCTCCAATAGCCTTAGTATGTTCAGATGCTACTATTGACACTAAACCAGAATTCACATATAAAACTGTTGCATCACAACTAATACCACCAAGTCTATATACTAAAATATACCTATATTACATAACATAATAAAAATGTCATTTAAAAATACATTTATCAGTGATATATTTTTACATACGTGTCATTTAAAGGCTCAGTAACATTTATTCCATAGGTGAAGGGAGTAACACTAGGAGCATTAACAACTTGAAGCACATTCCATCCAGCTTGAATAGCTGCGTTTCTAACTGATTCTCTGCTGGGATCATCAAAAAATTCTGGCACAGTAACAACACAAGAACATTTTGTATCTTCACTGTGAGTGGCTCTTTTAGCAATACCTAATTAATTTAAGATAATTATAATGAACAAAAAAACCATAATTATCAAACAATTAATTTATAAATACCATATAATGTTTTATAAATATTTGATTCAATAAACTGAGGAGAATAAATTTTTTTCTTAGTTTCCAAGGGTAGTTCATATGCAAGATGACCTCCGTCCTCAATTGTTTTGACTTTATTATTTTCTATAAGCGAACATTTTTCATTTTCATCCAATGAAAGGTTCATTAAACGATTATTAAAAGTTATTGTGTTCGCCTGTTTTGATATAAAACCAGTTTTAGCAGCATTGCCAACAACCTAAAAATAAATTATAACAAATTTATAAATTAACATGTATTTTACAAATAAATTAATTAAACTTACAGTTTCTTCATCGGTTATAGATACAACTGCAGGTGTTATTCTGTCTCCAGCTTCATTTGCGAGAACGTCTACCTTACCTTCTTCCTATAAAATAATTAAAGAAATATTTTGAAATCCAAAGAAGAGTAACTGAATAATTAGTTTATCGAAGAACTCATAATTTCAAAAAAACATTAACAATTTTTACTTTTTGACATGACAACACATTTTTAATTTTATATTCTAAAGCAAAATATATTTTGGAGTAGGTACTTCAGTATTTAAAAAAAAAAAATTTATAAATTAAATATTTTAAGTTAAAAATAAAAAACTGCTTTTATACTCGAGACTCTATAACAAAATATAATACCATCTCAAAAGTTTACCCAGCTTCATATCAAAACTCTACAGACAATACAAGTGGAGTCTAAAACATACTTGACCTATGTCACATGTTTATGAATGTTAATAGTTATTAGTTATTAGATATTTAATGTATGGATTATAGAGGAAATGAAAAAAAAAAGTATTAATGTTTAGATAAGGAGAATTGAGTTGCACAGGCCAGGACCAGTACTCCATTCATCATAACTTTAAATCTTAAAATTATAAAAATTAGTACTTATAAACTATTAACTTATTAACTACTTGTCCAAAATTCAATTTTTAAATATAAAAATTCTCTAAAAAACATAAAAATAAACTTCAGTTACAACAGTTAATATAAAAATTATAAAAAAACTATTTTTAATTGTTCTTTAATAAAATAAAAGTATGGGTTACCCTTGGTATATATCATCTATAGGATTATTTTCAGTTTTTAAAGGATATCAATACTTAATCATTAATCAACTATTAAATAATAACACCTAGGTATATAATTTTAATCAAGAAATTAGTGATGGGACTAGTTGTTCACTTAGGTGAACTAGTTTGTTCGTTTATCGTTCACCAATTTGAACTAGTTAACGAACTATATGTAAAAGAAGTATAGTTCACTGGTACCAGAAAATAATTGTTCTATTAGGGATTAGTAAACGAAACAGAAAATCGTTTGAATATCGAATATTTCAATTACGAATTGTTTAACGTTTTAATAGATTGTAGTAGTGAGCGTACCTATTGAACGTATAAGATATACCCAGTATACGGTATATAGTGTAAAATGAATGATGAAGGTTGTCGTTCTTCAAATGTGAACTAGCTCGAATTGTTCACTTCGGTGAATAGTTTAATAAATTGAACCAGGTCGTTTACAAATGACAAATCTTTACAAGAAATGTGAGATTTGAGGGTTTAAATGTACAATTTAAATAATGTCATAAATGACCTGTTTTATATTTATTACATTGAACAATAAAATAACTTGTATGAGTGAACATTTTAAAACATTTAACACTTGTTAACGCTTGGATAATATTTACTTTGGATATGGCTATTGATGCGGTAGAGTTTCCAACGTGTATCCCAAATACAATAGATCGTGACATTCTTAAAAAGTAGTCCAACAAATATAACAACCAAATATTTTACAATAGTAAATATTAACTTTTATTCTAAAAACAAAAAAAAAAAACGAGAAAAGAATTTTTTTTAAATTTTGAAAACAACAAAAACTGAATATATTTTACAAATCACATTATATTTTCAATTTTTCTTACAAATTTTACATAACCTATAATTGGTAACCATTAACCATAGACCACAGTCATCCTTTACCATTACCATAGATAACTCGTATCTTTTTTTTTTTTAAACTATCTATATCTGTGATTATAGCCTATAGGTATCGTGTTTGTGTTTACAACTACTGAACCACTATATTACTATTAAGTTGTTGTATGTTCAACGTTTTCGTGCGTTTAAAAATCAACGAGCCGGTCACTACAACTTATAACTCATTAGTATTATTATTGATTATTGACTTAAATAATAATGACTGTATAGTTTTTAATTGTGTTTAAATATTTGTTTTCAATTAATGTTTTTGGATAAAAGCAAACAATCATAATGTCCGAATCTAAGCAAGTTGTAGTCTTAAATCTTGCTCCAACTATAGATCAGATCAATGCCGATCGCATTACACAGGTATAATATAATTTAAAAATTTTCAGCGATAAAGCATATGAACTCGTTTTATTTTTAATTTTCAAGAAATTAACTTAAACATAAATTAAGTTCTTTAACATGGACGTTTTTGATCCATTCATTGACGAGTTAACTTTCATAGTTATAATTTATAAGTAATATCTAATATTTTTTACTAAATATTAGAGTAGAAAACTAGAAAATGTTCAACAAGTTCCCTTATTTTTATCAAAGAAATTATTGGGGTCCTTGGATAGACGTGCTTTCATTTGTTTGTAGTAAAAGTACTTAGTACCTACAAATTGGATATAAGATATACTTAATTTGTTCAGAGCTGAGCATTTTTCTGAAGAGATACTTTTATTATAAAAATGCTGCAATTTAGTAATTAATATTTACAGATTTGTTATTGATAGTACCTTAAAGTAAATATTTAATTAACATAATTTTATGAAATGTATTTTATTTGTTATTGTATGTTCTTTACTATAGTAATCTTCCGATTTCAACAATATATTTTAATTCTTATTTCAATCTGAACTTAACTAATACATTTATAAAAATAACTTTCTCATCATTGAAAATTTGTTAGAACTTAATGTGGTTAGAAAATTATTATTAAATTTCACATCTTACATTTGCAGATAGCATCTAAGTATTGGGCACCAAATTTGGATTCCAATCAATACTTACCTTACGATGCCAAGGTTGTTGAAAATATTTACAATGAAGAGATCTATAAGTCTAAGTAAGTTACTGTATTTAAATTAAAAAATAAAATTTCTATCAAAAAATAGTTTTAAAACAAATAGGTGGTTAAACATACATTTAAATATATGGCTGGTAATTTTAGTTTTAGACTCAGCATTTAATAAATAACCTAGACCATAACACTATTTAATAACTCATGTCCAGGTACAGTGGCGGAACAAGGCACACTAGGACCACAGTGTCACTTAATAAGAGGCCTAATTTAAGTTGTTATTAGTTTTTGATGCCTATCCTTGTAAAATAAATTTGTGGTTGATAAATTATCAAATAATTGGATTCTAACATATTTCATGATAGGTAACATAACAAATATACATTTTTCAAACAAAATAAAATATATATGGTCTGTCCAGCGAGAGAACGCACCACGCACAGACCAAAACTGGTTCCCCCACGCAATACCCTGCCATAAGGGAACCGGTTTCGATAGCAAAGAGACATGGGAGGAATACGCAGAATCGGCGGGTTCTCTCACTGGACAGAGTATAGTATGTAAGTGTTTAGTTGCAATTTTTGATGAGTTTATTATTTCATTATGCAGTGTGTTTCCTTTTAAAGGTAACATGATATATTTTAATCCAGTAAACTCGGATTGTTATGGGTTTTTCGGTAGGAGTTAAGGAATACAAAAATACTCATTTTTTGATGATTTTAAAATTGTTATAGCTTTCAGTGTGCCCATGCGCAATACAAATTGTTATTTTTTAAATGGCAATAGGTATTTTAAATATCAAATTTGGATTGACCGAATTTTTTTAAGTTATTTTGACCTCTTACCATGGCTCTAAAACCAAAATTGACTGAATGACAACGAGCAAATGTTTTATTTTAATTATTGAATTTTCAACAATTATCCTATTATTTTACAAATTCCACATATTTTTTTTCATTTGGTGTGACGTCTTCTTAATTTCTAAAAACATGTTAGGTATGAGTGAAAAAAAATACGTGGAATTTGTAAAATAATAGGATAATTGTTGAAAATTCAATAATTAAAATTAAAACATTTGCTCGTTGTCATTCATTCAATTTTGGTTTTAAAGCCATGGTTAAGGGATCAAAATGACTTAAAAAAATTCGGTCTATCCGAATTTTATTCTTAAAATACTTGTTGCCGTTTAAAAAATAGCAAGTTGTATTGTACATGCGCACACTGAAAGCTATAACAATTTTAAAATCATCAAAAAATGTGTATTTATGTATTCCTTAACTCCTCCTGAAAACCCCATAACAATCCGAGGTCACTGGATTGAAATAAGTTGTGTTACCTTTAAAAGGAAACACACTGTAAATTGCATATGCATATTTTATGTACTGCTATAAATAGTATGCATAAATAGTACCTATCTCCTAAACATATTATTTAAATTTTAAAGACATTTTTGATTTGTTTCCTTCATATGTATAACTCGTTTTTTAGTTAAAATAGTCTCATCTTTGAAATTGATAGTAAGTAAATTTACTCTAAAACTATAAAACTTTTGCAAATTAGCTATGCTGGACATTTGTAAGACGGAGCAAATATATGCAGGCGTCATGTCATTATTAAGACATTCATATTTTATTTGAATAAGAAAAGAAATTAAAACTATTCTTGAAAACTAGTTCCAAGATAAAGATACCATCACAAACTAAAGACTATTAAGAATAAAATTGAAAATTTAGTTAGTCTCACAGTATATTCATAGTATTCAAGTAATATACATATTATGTTTTTAATTTCTATTGAATATATTTTAGGTTTGAAAAACATTCTTAATTATTGAATTATTTCTGAAGTTATTTTGCCCTTAAATAAATATTCAGCTTTTAAGGAATTGACTATACAACACTGAACACATCATATTTATACTGATATTTTCTTTTCTAAAAAAATTATATTATGGTTTCTCATAATAGTATATTTTTTATTTCTGAAGAATATTGCCATATACCTTCCCTTGTCATCAAAGATTTTGCTTGGAAAATATTAAAATAAGCATAATGCTTAAAATACAGTCCTAATTTTAATATTTTGTTTTTTATCTAAGTAAATAATAAACTATAAATATACCTAGTTTATAGTTATTTATATAAATGTTTAGCTATAACTCATAATTCATTTTGAGAAGATAATTATTTTGGATTATTATTTTCAGAGTGCTTATTGTTATACTAATGCATTAGTACTAAAATAATTTTTATATATTAGTTTTTCAGTACGACGAATTATGATTTTGGAATTCAGTCAATTTTTAGAAAATTATTTGTGGCCTAATTATATCTCTGCAAATGCTACGTTTGCACATATGATGTCTATCGTTATAATGTTGAACGAAAAGTTTCGTGAACGTGTAGCACCTTGGCAGGTAAATAATAATTTATTTTTATTTAGTTATATATGTTTATATATATATATATTTTCAGGCCTTAAAAAAGCAACCAGATGAATTTGATGGTTTTATTGATCAAGTTTTACGTGCTAGTCTCTCTGATGATCACAGCATTAAAGAACAAATAGCTCTAGTAGTTTTTTTAAATCATTGTTTTCAATGCATGGAAACTGATTTAGTTAGAAACAAAATGAAAAAACTTGTATCAATATCAATTTGGTGCAGTTTACAAGAAGTATGTATTTTATAACTATTATAATATTAAATGTAATAATGTATTTGATAAAATAGTTATAACTTATTAGTAATCTAATCTTTTATTATATATCCCCTTTTAACTTTTTTTATCACATGTTGTCACCTTTTACTTTTTTTAAAATATCACAATTAATTGATAACTTTTAATATAATTAAAATATTAAGAGAATGCTAGAATTTATTATTTTGTTGTTAGCTTTAAATAATAAATATACCTTTGATCAAAATTGAATGTAAGAACATTATCTGTTATCTCGTCAGTTTTTACCATATTCACAACTTACGTAAAAATTAAAATATCATGAAAACCGACGAGAGATAACATATTTTAATGTACTGAGTGTTCTTACCTTTAAGATTTATTATATGCCAATTCATTGTAAAATTAAAGCTCATAACACAGAATCTGTTTTACTTCTACTAAACACATATTTGCTTAATGTACAAACACATACTGATGTGGCTTCCTCTTAATTATTAATTAAATCATAAGAATTTTCTTATTTTTAGATAAATAATGATACATGAATGATAGATGAATACTTAACATAATAAAAAACCTTGTAGGAAATTTATCAAAACTATAATTATTTTACTAATAAATTATGATATTTATTTTAACATTAACATTTAATATTTTTTTATTTTTCAGAGACGAAGAATATTGGAATTGCGTCAAGTACCTAAATGGCAAAAACTATGGAACCGATTACAAAAAAAGGATAAAGAGTTATCATCAGAAAATAAACTAAAAGCAGATCTTGAAAGATCTTTTTTACATAAATTATGCATCAAATTTATCAATGTTTTGGAAAACATACCATTAGAAGGTAAATTTGTAAATGTTTATTGATAAAACTAGTTAATACAGTAGAAATCGGTTATAATGACATATTGGGTTTTATGACCTTAAAGTAAAGGACCTGAAAAATACAAAGGTAAATTTTATATGTTACATTTATCATATCGGTAGTTATGACTATCGGTTTTTACGACCTATTTTTCTTTGGTCCTTTGAATGTTATTATAAATGATGTCTACTGTAGTCATAAAAGCTTAATAGTTAATATTGTTTATGAGAGAAAATTAATTTTTAGTTCTAAATAGTAAATAATAACTTTATAAAGTCAATGTATTAATGATAATGTTTAGGTGATTTGTGTGTGGACCATTTAAACTATTGTGAAAGGTTTTTGGAAATGCTTATTGATTTAGAAACATCATTACCTACTAGAAGATTTTTTCATGTAGTCTTAGATGATGTTCATTTAATTAACCGCTGTTATTTATCTATGTTAAGCAAACGTGATGAAGGACACCTATTCAAACAGGTTTGTTTATTGAAGTTTTATTTTACCAAAAAAAGTATTAATTAAATATATTTTTTAACAGCTTTTAGATATATTAAAATTTTATTTCCATTTTGAAATTTGTCAATCTACTGGTGATCCATTAAAAGAAAATGAAGTGATGCAAGCACATTATGATAAAATTATATCGTTACAAGTATGATTTAAATAAAATAAATATATTTAATAATGGGAAAAGAATAATATATATATGGTAGTTATATGATTAACATAGCCACCAATTAGTGTTACCTAGCTTGGAATTAATTAGGTTAAAAGAAAATTAAACCAAAAGATCACAGCACTTAAAAAAAATTTTGACTTTCTGATTTTTATTTAATCTTGACTGTATTTAATATTTAAAGGCTTGATCATTATCAAGCCTAGTATTGTCAATGGGTGGCTTCTTACTCAAAATTTCAAGTCATACCACCAATACTCTTACCATCTAAGCTATTTCAAATAAAAAGCCCGAATAAAATATTAAAACAGTACTTATAAAACCTACCAAATTTATTTTTAAAGTTCCTAGAAATTAAATTAAACTAGCCATTTTGTATATTATTTAGAAACCCTATTTATATTTTGTTTAATAAGGCACTATTAATATTATTTTTTTTATTTATATTTTTCAGGCAACATTATTTGGAAAGTTTACTAAATTACAAGACTTTTCTTTATCTAATATTAATGCTATTGATAAATATGATTCTCTCATTAAACACTTTAAAAATCTAAGGTAAGTTTTAAATTAAAACATTATTAACTTAACAAATTAAGGTTATTCTTGTTTAAATATGGTAGTTAATTGATTCAATTTGCATTCATAGTGATGATGTCAATTTGAAATTTTTTTGATGAACCAAATTTCAAATATTTAGTTCAATTGAACTAGACAATTTTCCTATTTGTCTAGTGACTAATAAAATCTAAATTTGGTTTATTAAAAATCATACAAATTATTTTTAATAAGTAATTAATAACCAGTTTTTTTTTTGTAAAATTAATTTGATCCTAAATTTGAGTTGGGATCAATATTAAATTTAAATGTTTGATTGTTTTCTGGTACAAAATAAAAGTTTAAAAAAGCCTAATTCAAATGTTATGGCCTGTTAAATTAAATATAAATTGGTTTGAATTTGTAACTTAATAATTTTTATTAAAACTAATAAATTACAAATGGGTGTGTTATGTACAACATTAATTTCAATACAACATATTATAACTCAAAATGTAGTATAAGTGTAGCCTTTGTGTGATTATATAGATTTAATTAAAGAAAAGTTAAGGTAAATAATTTAGTATTAAAGCACATAGGTGCAATAAATTAATACTCTTAAGATGAAAAGTAAAAGTAAGTAAAACATAATTTGATTGAAATGTAAAAAACCAATGTTTGTTTAAGCCAGTTTTTTTAATTTATGGCATAAGGAGCAAAGCTCTTGCACATCATAAAATAAAAGAGGCTAGGATTCAAGAAAAACAAACATTAATTTTCTGATTTTTATAACCATGCTGATGTACCTGATTTCAGTAATCAAGAACTTCAAAATATTGCTATGGAACTTAATTTGATTCCTGACCAAGAAAAACGTCTGAATGAAAATTGGTATCGTTACGACTCTGAGTTTTTACTCTCTTTACTGGTATATATCTTTTATTAATTTTTTATTCTATGTAGTAGACTAAATAGCCTTAACTTAAAAGTTTTAATTGTAGACAGATACTTGGATTACAGCAGTGTTGGGTAGTAACTTAACGCAAATTACAAATTACTGTAACACAATTACTTTTTCAGTAACGCAGTAGTAATTTCATTATATTTTACTTAAAGTAACGCAATTGTAACAAAATTACTTTTGAAAAGTAATTTCTATGAAGTAACGCACTAACGCGTTATTTTCCACGTTGTTAAAATATTAGTTTTGAATGTATCACAGGTATAGGATACCCCAGAAAAATTAAAAATCAATTATATTTTGATTCCGATTATAGTTAACAAAATTACTTAATATTCCAGGAATAAATGTTATCATTTTATTAGCAGAAAGAAAAGAGTTCGGTTTAAAAATAAAATTTAATAAAAATAAATTATGATTCATGACTTATGACTATGTAGCCATATAGGTGAGATGATTGTACATTTGTACATAATACTAATATAGGTCTATTATCACTAGGTATATGATTGTAAAATATATACATAATAGGTGAATCTTTTTTAAAAGTAATTTACCCAACACTGGATTACAGTCCCTCAGCCTTTATATAATATCTCTATTGATTAGAATTTAAAATTTAAATATTTTTGTGATAAATAAATAAACTAAAACGATAAAGAATACTATAGGTTAGGTTAGGTTTTTACTTAGCAGTTATGTAAATTAGACCAGTTTATAAATTGATTCAAGGTTTTTATACATTCTTCTATCAGAATCCAAAATTACCAAGTTCAATTTTTAAATACTGTCTATAAACTATTGCTAAAAACATTATAAAGATTTCATAATAATGATTCCAAATGTGGATATTTACATCTGAATAACACAGATTATTGTTAGTTTATTAACTAATTATCAAATTACTGTTGTTATATTTATAGTTTTAAAGTGTGTCCAATAATTGTAGTTACTAACAATTAATAAATTATAATAATAATAATGCAACATTTAAAATTTAAACTCTCCTTCCTACCTTTTAATTTAATTTTGAAATATTTATGAAATATATTCTCATATATATTGATTATATATTAGTTATTGCTTGTTACTAATATAATTCAGAAACAGTTGTTGTTAAAAAAAATATATTATTATAGAAGACTAATTATGACTTAATAGTTAATATTGATATTTATTTTTATTTATATTATTAAACTTTATTTAAGGTATCTCGCCACGAAGCTAGAGAATCACAGTTACAAATTTTAAATGGGATGCCTCTTTACCCAACTGAGGATATTATATGGAATGAAGCTGTGGTTCCTACTGAATATTATAATGGCAATAAATGTTTGGCGTTACCAAAATTGAACTTACAATTTTTGACTCTCCATGATTACTTGTTGCGTAATTTTCAACTGTTCAGATTAGAATCTACATGTAAGTTTTATTATTCAATTTCTCTAATAAATGAATATATACTTCTACCTATTCCTAATTCCTATCAAACAATAATTATGATGGGAAAAAGAATAAAATATATATTCATATGGTCTACAAGTTAATATAATAGAATGTCTAGTTTAGACAAAGTTATATGGTTAAAACTATGGATACAATTACATTGAAAGTTCATTCTAAGCTGTGAAAGTGAACTGATTAATTTGACGTTAAGAAACACATTTTGATGCCATTCTGTTTCAAATGCCCTCAAAAATTGTATGTAGTAGTGGAGCAGTTCTGCGTTATAAAGTAGGGTTTTTTTGTCTTGGATCTTCATCATTTAATAGTCCTGTTACTAGGTATTATTACTTTGGTTAGCTTGTTCAACTATCTGTTTTCAAACAGGATCATACAAAAGGTCTATTAATACGGTAGCTTCTTGGTGATAATTAAAGGCTTTTTATTGAGATTAACCCCATTGATCACAATTTTCTAAATTCTCATCTAAGAAAAGATGTTGTAGTTTTCTGGTACTTGTAATCAAAAATGCCATATTGTCAGAAAATTTGGCAAGCATATTAACCGATTACAGGTCCTAAGACACTACCTTTTAGTATTCCAGCAGATACATATTTTCATTTGGTTACTGCTTCTTCCTGTATTTGTGTGACTTGAAATTTACTGTCAGTTTGGTATGATTCTTAAAGTGCACACCTGGTGTATGACAGTTGTTCTTGCAGTTTAATGAGGAATTATTTGTGAAAAATCTGGGCTACATCAAGAACCCTTCGCCACGGTATTTGTTTTTTTACAAAATATTGCAAAATAGCATTGTATATGTTTTTAAGATTGAATATGGCCTTCATTGGAATGTCTTTAATAAGTGTTTTTTTTAATTTCATCACTTTCATCATACCCTGATTCTTTTTTTTAGATTCAAGTTATCATCTTTTTCTTTTATAAATACTAACAAAGTGAAATTTTGATTTTTTCACTTATTATATTGCACAATGTCAAGCCCAGAGTCTAAAGTTCTGTAGAAATGCATGTTCAAAATATCGAGTGTATCTTTTTCTTATTCGCTGGGTGCTCAGGCGATGTCTTCCTTGCAGATAAGTACAGGGTGGTCTCAACATAAGATCTCTTTGAGTGTCCTGTGAATTTCCACAACAAATGATTGGTATTATTTGTTTTAGAGACACCACACAGGTATAATTCAAATTTTTTATTGTTTTTCTTTGATTTTACAATGAAGTATTTTGCTTATATTATAGTTCCAATTGGTTTTATCCGATGGGTGCCATTTACTATAATTTACAAAGTTTTCTTTAGTGGGTATGTAAATAAGTAATATGGACATATGGCTAATACCACTGGTAGGTGCCAGAGTTACTTTTGTCACTTTAATAATGTTATTTTTTTACTGTATTTTCAGTGTCTGCTATTGTTTTTAATCAAGTTGAAAGAGTTGCGATTTCTTAGAGAATACTCTTGAGTAGATCCCAATTTGTCCTTTTGTTAAGACAGAAACAATGCATAGGGGTGCAGCGTCCTCTTAATTAAAATAATAGTTCCTAAAAAAGGTTTCACAGAAAAATGTTAAAAACATGACATTTTATGTTTTTTTCATAATCTTAAATATTTTTAGATTTTATTATTTTTTGCTTGCTTTTTAATTTGTTGATATTTTATTTAAACATCTATTTAATAAATATTATTATCATTATTTTCATTATATATGTCTTTTTTAGATGAAATTAGACAAGATATTGAAGATTCTATTACCCGGATGAACCCATGGTAAGTAATTCCTTTTTGAGTGTATATTAAATGTAACTATTAACTTTTATACTACTAATGATTATCTGGAGGAGTGATTTTAATTATTTAAATTAACTAAAAAGCAAGTTTTAAAAAACTTAAAACAATATTATTAACAATAATCAGTATTTTAAATTAATTTTAGCAAATCTGAAGATGGAAGCATTTACTTTAGTGGTTATTCCAAAATGGCATTACCTATTGATAATTTTCTTGTTGTAGAAGTTGCAAAACCCAACCTTGGTAAATAAAATAAATTCATTTATTTTCAAATTTCAATGATATAATATATTTCATTTTTTGTATTTAAAAAATGTAATGTTTTTTTTAGGTGATTTACAACCTTCCAGAGTTCGAGCTGATGTTATAGTTACATTAAATGTGAAAAAAGATGTTCAAGAAGAATGGGAAAACCTTCGTAAACACGATGTTTGTTTCTTATTAACAGTTAAACCAATTTTACCTATAGGTAAGGTAGACATCAGTATTTAAATGTTATTTATATATATTGTTTATTAATATTCATTTTAGGATCTAGAATTGACTATAATAAGCCATTCCTTCAACAAACTGCAATAGTCTGTGTTAGAGGCTGTGAAGTAGAAGGAATGTTAGACAATATGGGTCGTGTAATTGAAGAAGGACCTGATCCAAGACCGGTTTTACCTGGCCAAAAACGAACATATCGTGTTTGGTTGGACTGTAATCAATACCGTGCAGATCTTGATAATGTTGCTGCTGGAGAAATTGTATATATATATTTTTTTATATATATTACAGTCAATAAATGTTCATAAGTTATTGTTTTGTATTTAGGATGTTTATGAAACTTTTAACATAATAATGCGAAGAAAACCTAAAGAAAATAATTTTAAAGCTGTATTGGAAACTATTCGCCATTTGATGAACACTGAATGTGTTGTACCTGAATGGATTCATGATATTATTTTAGGATACGGTGATCCATCAGCAGCTCGATATGATAAGTAAGTTAATACAATAATTTTAGTTTTATTGTTTCTTTCAGGAGAATTTTTATTTCTGAAAACATTAATCATCATCAATTTATATAATGTTTGAAACTAATTTAATTTGTATTTATTAGAATGCCAAATAGGATAAAAGTAATGCACTTTAATGATACATTTTTGAGCATGGATCACTTGTTATCAAGTTTTCCAAATCATCAAATAGTTCCACACGAAAACAATCCTATTGAAATGCTACCGCCATATCGGTTAGTATAGATTTTTTATTTTTTTCTAAATATAAATAGTAAACAAAATTTAACAATTGATTTATTTTTTAGCATTCATTTTCATGAAACTACTGATTCAAACGGTAAAATCTTAAAAAAGGCTATTGTACAATCTGAGAAAACTGTTAACAGAGGTCCTTACAAGTATAATCAACCTAAAAAGTAATGTTACAATATTTGAGGTTAAATTTTATAAAATAAATTTACAAACATGTCTCATTTTTGTTAGGAACATGATATATTTTACACCAACACAAATTGAAGCAATATATTCTGGTATGCAACCAGGTCTTACTGTAGTTGTTGGACCTCCAGGAACTGGAAAAACAGATGTGGCTGTACAGATAATTTCAAATTTATACCATAACTGGAGAAATGAACGTACATTGATTGTGACACATTCTAATCAAGCATTGAATCAATTATTTGAAAAAATTATGGCATTAGACATTGATGAACGACATTTATTACGTTTGGGACACGGAGAAGAAGCTTTAGAAACAGATAAGGATTTTAGTCGGTAAGTTATTTTAGTGTTAATTAATAATGTCAAAACAATATTTAATTTTTATCGACTCTTATTTAGGTATGGAAGAGTAAATTATGTTCTAGCAAAAAGACTTCAGTTATTAAATGAAGTACAGCGTTTACAAGACTTAATGGATGTAAAGGGAGATATGTCATACACTTGTGAAACAGCTATGCACTTTTTTTGGTCCCATGTACTTCCGCGGTGGAATAAATACTTAACAACATTGAAAAATCTGGAAGAAAATTCTGATGGCGTAAGTTCAATAAATTAATTTTCATCAACATATTATCAAATATTAATGTTTAAACTCGTAGGTAATTTCAATTAATATTGTCAAGGACAACTTCCCATTTGATCTTTTCTTCAGTGATGCTCCTCAGCCTTTATTCAAATGCCAAAACTTAGAAGAGGATAAGGAAATCGCAAGAGGTTGTTTTAGGTATACAAATTTTTTATAAATATGCATTATAGTATAACGCATATTATAGTGATATATGGCTTTGTATCGTTTAAATCTATAGAACTTAATTAATCATTTGTTATTAGATTACTATGTATATTTTCTTTAATAGGCATATCAAAAAAATATTCAAGCAACTAGACGAGTTCCGGGCTTTTGAATTACTTAGAACTGGTTTAGATCGTTCTCGATACTTATTGGTAAAAGAAGTTAAAATAATAGCAATGACATGTACTCATGCGGCATTAAAGCGTAAAGAACTTATAGAGCTTGGCTTTAAATACGATAATATACTAATGGAAGAATCAGCTCAAATTCTTGAGATAGAAACTTTTATTCCTTTATTACTTCAAAATTCTGATGATGGATTTAGCCGCTTAAAACGATGGATAATGATTGGTGATCACCATCAATTACCGCCAGTTATTAAAAATATGGCTTTTCAAAAATATTCTAATATGGAGCAATCATTATTTACACGTATGGTCAATTTAGGAGTTCCTACTATTGATTTAGATGCTCAAGGACGTTCACGACCTAGGTATTTAAAATTATTCAATACATAGTATTTTTAAATGGATATTAATTACAAAATTATTTGTGAAACTTATTATTTCTAGTTTGAGTCAACTGTATAATTGGCGTTATAATAACTTAGGAAATCTTAACCATGTGTTAACTGCTCCAGAATACCATAAAGCCAATGCTGGTTTCTCTTATGAATACCAGCTAATTGATGTCGGGTTATTTAATGGTGTTGGAGAAACTGAACCAAACCCCCATTTCATCCAGGTTATTCTATAGTTTATATTATATAAATATTTCATCAATCAATAATGTATAACATTTTCAGAATTTAGCAGAAGCAGAATATTGTGTGTCTGTTTACATGTATATGCGACTAATTGGTTATCCCGCTAGTAAAATTACTATTTTGAGTACATATAATGGTCAAAAACATTTGATCAGAGAAATCATAAACATGCGCTGTGGTTCTAACCCGCTCATTGGTTGGCCCCACAAGGTAATAATTAAGATACTTCTTTTCTTGAGCATGGTATTTTTTTTTAAGGTTTAACGTTTAATTTATAGGTGACTACAGTAGATAAGTATCAAGGTCAGCAAAATGATTATGTACTATTGTCGTTAGTAAGGACAAAAACTGTTGGTCATTTAAGAGATGTCAGACGTCTTGTTGTTGCTATGTCAAGAGCAAGGCTTGGTCTATATGTTTTTGCTAATGTATCACTATTTAGCAATTGCTTTGAATTATCACCATCATTCAAAATTGTAAGATTATAAATTAATGAACTCTGAGAAACGATTATAACCTTAATTTTTTCTTTTAGTTAACAAAACGGCCACTAAAATTACATCTTTTACCAGATGATTATTACCCTACTAATAGATTACTTGATAGTCCTGTAGAGGCTCAAAGTCAAGTTTTTATAGTACAGGACATGCCTGAAATAGCAAAATATGTATTTGATTATTATTTACAACGAGTTCAGGAACTAAAACAAGTTCACCAAGTATGTACTTATTGTATTATTGTTTTAAAGCATCCATACATAATACCAATTTTGTTAATAGTTACTGATAATGTATTGTTACTTTGTACTATAGGAAATTAAACCAGTAGATGATTGGATTAAACCTGGAGAAGGAGTAACATCCGTAGAGAAAAAAATCATTAGGTCTGACCTTCCTGGACCAGAATCTGATTCTGAATCTGATGATAATGATAATGAAAATGAAAGTGCTATAATAGAGGGAAAAGAAATGATTGGACCCATACAAATTGATGAAACTGATGGCCAACAATTACAAAAAATGGACGTAGATGACATCGCATCACCAGAAATTAATAAAACTGTTAATGTTTTAGAAAAAGACGAAACTATGGAAGAAGATTAATTGTATGACTATATTATTATTATTATTATTATTAAACGTGTAAATAATTGTGTATGTACAAATTAATGTGTAAGTTCAATTTGACATTCATTGAGCTATAATAAACACCTTTTTTTATAATAAAACCTTATTGTTACAAATCGAAAAAATAGTTAAAATGCATTATTTTTCAGTAGTGTATAAAGTACTATAAACTAACCTTGTCTAAATAATGTATCCCATTAAATTTTTGGATTTAGAATTTTAATTTTATTTATATAGTAATTACTAGTTTATAATTTTATTAGTTAGATAATTATTAACCTTTGGTGACATGTGGGGCAGAGGCGTGTAACATAGGGTCCAAGTGTTGCTCAGACAACACCTTAAACATAGGTGAGTGGGTAAATTTTATAAATGAAAAATAGGACATTTTATAGGTCGGTATAACAGTATTATGAGGGGTAGGTAACCTAAAATTATTTGAGCAACACAATTTTTTTTATGATACACGTCACTGACGAGGTAATTATTGTACAATCACTAAAATATCAAAATATAATTTTGTATGGCACATCTAAATTTAAAAAAGCGGGTAAGTCAACACTTATTTTTTAGTGAACCCCGACACAAAGTTTGCTGTCTAAAATTGGAAATGTTCAGTATGGATTTGATAAGTGTGTACTAATAAAAAAGACTACTGACTATATAGATTATAGGTAGTATACTGTATACCCTAAACACAACAATTAATAATTTTTAATTTTTAAAAATGAAAATCTTTTATGATACCAAAAGTAAAATGTTTTTAGTTAGGTACATAATCAATTTTACCAAATTTATCTTTACTTCTCTACTTTCAACTTTGAATTGTGAATAGTAAACATGTCGATAGATAGTTACCATCCTGAAGGAAACTTTTTAAAGATATTTTTTTCAAAATTATATTGATGTATAATGTACATTACCAAGCTACATAATATATAATTTACGAAATAATGTAATATTATTAACTGATTACCACAATTAAATAAGTAAATTTATATTAAATTTAATGTATGTAATGTTTTCAATTTTAATCCTTATCCAGTTGTTATAAAATGGCTTTTTTACATTAAAATACATTATTAAGTTCATCCACTTTCCTTACAACAGTGGTTGAATGGTTTTCCAGGAAGCAAATCTAATCTAGACAGCTTATGAGGCTTAATCACTTTTACTTATACTGGACACTGGTACCTATCATGATTATATAATAATTTTATTATATCATGGTACCTATTATTGGTACTAATGGTACTGTGGTATCTAACCTATTGTTCTATGCTATTACAATTAATGTATTAAACTATTCGAATAATAAATTATGGTGGAAGGGGGAATAATACCATTCTGAACCTAGCTTCAGTGGCCCATCCAAAACACCAGTGCCTGCAGGGTCATCAATATTTGGACTTATAATCAGCTAGGTAAGATGTTTTTTTTCTTTTATATTGATGATTGATCATGTACAACTTCATCTACAGTATAGATATATTTTTTATAAAACGTCAAAATACATTAATTTACATGTTATTGGGTAATAAAAATTTAATTTATTGTATATTATGTCTATTAAATAAATGTATAACTGTGTAAGTATAGGTAAATTGCGACAATATATTAATATATTATAGTACAATTACCTATATGAGAATCGTGTGGACATTTCAAAACAATAATAAAGTTTCAAAATAAAAAAATTAAAATCGCAAAAGTAGTTAAAACAAATGTGTTTAATATTAATTTTAATTCATTACGAATTAGAATGAACAAACACTGCCCACAAAAATGAACCAGTGGTCGATTACTGAATATATAGTTTATACATTATCTTAAGTAGTACTGTAGTAGCATTGATTATAAATACTAGTAGCCAGTAGGTATTTATTACCAATGACAATATGAAACCTATAATATTATAGTGATAGGTGTTTCTACCTATTTATAAGTAGGTATACCTAATAGCATAAATCTTAATTGCAATGTCTGAACTCTAAATGTTATGAACTTGGACTATAGACTATATTATGTTCTATGATATTATTGTACTCATACATATATATATATATATTTGTATAATGCATTAATCCATATTATCTACCAATTTACCAAACGTAACGTTTGACCAACCTAATTATGCATTATAGTATCATACATTTATACATTTATACATTTATATTATTTGGTTATTAGCAGAAATCACATCAAAAATCGCACTACCTATGTCTTTATTATAATTTTAATTATACACCATACAATTTTCAAAATATTTCGACTTGTTTTGAGCTGTTTACGGACATATTCTGTTACCAATTTTTTTAGTTTTTTTGTTCTATAAATACCAATAAATGTTATTCGATGGGTCAGAAAGCTTGAAAATTTAATACAACGATCCTAATATATTGTTTCAACGACAGTTGACAAATATCAAAAATACATGGTCATCAATTTGTTTATAAACATTTTTAAGATTCGAATTTTTACAAAATACGTCAAAATCACGAAAATTTGCAAATTGATTTATTTATTTTCAAATTATTTTAAGTTAGAAATTCATAAAAGTTTTTCATTTTAAATCTTATACTTGAAAATTTAATACAACATTTCTCATAAGTTATCCTTTATAAAAAATGTCTACCGGAAAGTCAAATTACATTTTTATGAGCGTTTGAAGTCCAAATTTTTAACAATTTATAAAATTTAAAACAAGGTTCCACATAAATAGGTAAATAAATTAGTTTATACTTTATTCATAATATAATATCATCACATATAATTAGTAATATCATAGGCTGAGTCAGGTTGACTAGCCGTCTTCACTCAGAATCGTTTTTCGTATACCTATCTATATACAATGCTATTATACCATTGAATTCAAATTTAACATCATTCATTTACACAAGTGACCCACTTGTAATCTACTGTTCAGTAGAGCGACACTCACTTTCCCACCTTTTTCATCTTAAATCTTAAATTATATAAATTGTGTTTACATATATATAGGTATCTAATAAATTATATATACACTTTAAAAAAAAATGTTTTGTGCTGGTTGCACCCTTAATCCCGTGTAGTATACGCGCTACATATCTGAATACCAGTAGCGTATCTACGTGGGGGGAATATGGGGGTCATAGTCCACCCCTTGGACACAAAATTGTATACACAATGCAAAATGCATATTATAATAATATTAATATATGTATATACTAAATATTATGTTAGTTAAAATACTATATTTAATATATATTGTTATATTAAATGTAGGCACCATAGTTGTTAACAAAAATATATAGTCATAAAAAGAGTAGATACACTTTATGAACAAAAGGGTCATAATTAGATATTCTAGCATTTCAAAAGATAGAGAAAAAAATTAAGTGCCCCCCCCCTCCCCATAGTTTTAATGGCTACGGCACTGCAATTATTACATAATTATTACAATTATTGTATCTTTGATACTGCCTAGCCCTGCGTATACCGTATACTCTTCTAAAGATAAAATGTATAAATACAAGTCATGGCAATGTTCAATTTGGTGAAAATCAAGTTAAAACTAGTAGGTACACTAATTATAGTACTTGCGGCTGCTTCGGTACTTTAAAATATGAAATAGCTTTAAATAATAATTAATATTTTGAACTACCTATTACCTAATCAGCATTTTGTTTTAAGATGATATTAGCGCACTATTTATTTCCTTTTCTGGGGCACTAGCCAATAATACTATAAATAAAATGTATTCAAACTTGAAATATGTAATGGTAATTTTCAAAATTGTTGAACTGTTCATACCAACCCATTACACATTTAAATAGTTTGAATAGTTGATATTCTACAAATCTTGATCCTTGGTACAACTACTACAACTTACTATTCAGCTACCTAGGAACCTATCTGATATAAAACAAATGCAAATAAATTAGGTTAGTATGTACTTAGAAGTGGCAGATAAGTTGTTGTATAGGCAGACAGTTCTTTGTGAACTTGTCTTCAATAATAATATTAATAATATTAATATTGGGAATTATGATTTATATTTGAAGGGGATCGTTTCTCGCAATACGTATTCGTGCAGTTTGAATTAATTATTTTTCATGATAATAATACGTGTTGAAACTTCAAGGTTATAAGTTCGGCTCTTAGGTAGGTATAACTTATGATTATCACTTCATCATATTATACTAACTGCAGAGTATATAGCTATTATTTTCATATTAATATATACATTTACATAATATAAGGTAGGTACATCGCATAGACACGCATCACGCTAAAATACTGTACCTAGCAGTTTCAGTTAGCAGTATTTCGATGTCATTCAATAAGAACACACCTACGTGATATTATGTGAATCAAAAATCGTTTGAGCACAAACCTATTTACTATTTAGTATACATTATATATTATTTATATTATTATTTATTATAGTTACACTTAATACTTATATGCAAACTTACATAATGTCATAATACAATCTATATTTATTTTATCTGTTGGATTTTTCTTTACTATGAATATTAATCTAATCTAAACATGGTACATGCATTAGTTATTATTACAAAAATAAAATCTATAAATCCAGATAAATTCGTTTACCTAATATTTTATAAATTTTCATTTTAAGGATTAATAAAAGCTGTACGCCCGATATTCGCGGGTGAATAAAGAAGTGAGTGAAGAAGGGCAAAATGAAGTCTATTTCGTTTGCCATCGCTGTTTTTTGTGCCTTGACAATCGCACAGACTAGGTCTTCGGAAATCCTGGTCATATTCCCGACGACCGCCCAAAGTCATTACCGTGTCGTCCGACCACTAATCCACAGCTTATTGGACCGCGGACACAAAATATTAACGATCACGAATTTCCCGGATGCTGTGGAAAGAGCCAATTTATCACACATCGACATTTCCGGGGTGAAACCACACTCGAAATTCCAGACCAGCAACAATGGAATAATTAAATCACTAACGCGCGTAATCGGAAACGCCAACACATACGCGACTATTCTCGATCATCCGGCTGTTGCGAAACTCTTACGATCCCGTCGAAAATTCGACTTGGTGATTGCCGAATTTTTTACAACTACACCAATATTTGCACCGATCGCCACAGTTGTGGACGCACCGATTGTTGGATTTTGTCCAATGATTACATTTCCGTGGATAAACGAGGTGATGGGAATGGATACGACCACGTCTTATATGCCTAGTATTGTCAGTAACTCCACGGACCGTATGTCATTTTTCCAGCGAGTCTGTAACACTGTGAGATCGGTAATCATTGAAATCGCGTTTAATTGGATGAACACCCCCATAGTTCGGCAAATCAATAAAAATCATTACGGGATACAAACGGAATCAGTAATAAAAACGATGGCTAACTTAAGCATGATCATGACAAACAATTATCATAGCATGTTTTTATCCTTTCCCAAACTGCCCGGAATCGTTGAGGTTGGTGGTATTCATGTAGTCGACGAAAAACCTGTTCCGCAAGTAATTACAAAACATTCCAAAATATATTATTGACAACTTAAAAATGTAATTACATACTTCAATGTTTGTCTGTTGATGCATACACAGGACTTGAACGATTTCATAAATGATGCCGAACACGGTGTGATCTTATTCAGTTTGGGCTCTGTCGTGTCGGAAGCATCGTTGGGCGCTGATAAACTGAACAACATACTCGATGCATTTTCGAAACTTAAACAAAGAGTCATAATGAAGTTTGATGTTGACAAATACAAAATACAGTTACCAGTGAATGTAAAAGTAGTCAAATGGTTTCCACAGCGAGATCTTTTAGGTTGATAGACAAAGAATATTAACCTAGACATATTAATTAAATAAGCAAAATAATTAAAAAATGTTTTGTAGCACACCCAAAGGTATTACTATTTATATCACATGCTGGCATGATGAGCACAATCGAAACAATTCACTGTGGTAAACCAATGGTAGCTATACCGATATTCGGCGATCAAATATTTAATACCAATTTGTTGGTTGAAAAACAAGTCGCTGTCGCTATAGAATACAAACATTTAGAGAGTGACCAGCTTTTCAATGCTATTAGTGAAGCGTTGACCGAGAAATATACGTATGGATATCGAATTCCTTAGTCCTAACTTGAATCAATTTTTAAACTAGATTACTAAATTTGATATTTAATTTCAGGATTAACATGAAAAAACTGCAACAGTTATATAATGATCGACCACATTCACCTCTCGAAACAGCAGTTTACTGGACCGAGTATGTAATAAGAAATAAAAACGAATCGAAAGAATTGTTAAAAAGTCAAAAGGTTCACTTAAATTTTTATCAATCGAATTTAATTGATACATCTGCTGCTTTTCTCATCCCACTTATTATGACAATATATATCATACAATGGACAATGAAACGTCTAAGGAAGCATTAAGTGAATTATCACTGATTGTTCCATTTGTTCATTTTTTATATACGATTTTAATTTTATTTCATATCTCTTCTAGACTTCTATAGTTTATTTTAAATGAAAAATCCACTCAGAAATTTGTTGCAACTGTTATAGAATATTGATTTACTAAGTAAAAAAAAGTAATCACATAAAAATACAGAATTTTTCTTCTTGTTATAACTACCTAGTAAATTATATGACCATTTATATTAAGCCCAGTAAGAACATTTGGTTAGTTGATATTTGAACAGACTATAGGTACAGAGTTTTGACATGGGTACCGCCTAACTACCTTTCCACGTGCCTATATTTTGGTAAATTGCGGTTGTTACTTTTTATTATTGTATAGTATACACCGAGGTCCGAGAGCAAAAAAACTTATAAATAAATCAAAATATACGTGGGAATAGGCAATAGGTAACTAAACAATTTCGTTGATTATAGAACTATGTAAATACAATATAACAATGATTTAAATAATTTATTATGCCAACGGATCGTGAGACACAGTCGCATACAGTAGTTATTATAGGCTGTAGGCCCAGTAGGGTCCTAGTTAGGTACCTACACTAAAACAATTCTGAACGTCACGACTTCACGCGGCCACGCGAGCACCTTTTTCTAAGGAATTTGTATTTTCATAATTTATTTATATTTATATTACCTATTAATAAACCGGTTGGAAAAATACCTATAGATAGACCACGCTAAGATGGGAAGACAGAATAAAAGAGTATGTAGAATAACATTAGTACCGAACAGACGCTGAAGAGAGTTGTCAATGGAATAATTGATAGAGATGGCGGAAAAAAAGACCGAAACCCGCACTGCGATAAGAAGATTACCTACTGATTACTATTAGTACCTATAATAGTATAATACAATAGGTTGAAACTAAAAATATCATATCATATACATTAAATTATATAGGTAAATTAATATTTTATAATATTAGGTATATATTTGTTATTTGTAGGTGTATATTATGTATTTCTATCATATTAATAGCACAAACTTATCAAACTTATGAGTCTGAGTAATGGGTGTTGAGTGCCTGATGGCTTGAAATCAAAATGAAAATTTTTGATTTTGATTAAATTTTGAACATGATTTTTCTTTTTGAACATAATTTTACAATGTTGTTTTTTTATTTTTTTTATTTGTGTCTTGGACATGGCATAGTATATAGTTAAAAATCGCATTATATATCTAGGTAATAGGTTAGGGCATAACTATAAAAAAGTTCCAAGTCTCAACGATCAATATTTCTTAAATTACATCAAAATAACTAAAACCATTACAGGGAAAATAGTTATTTTCGTTTAAGTACTTACATATCTATATATTTCATCACATGTCTGTAAAAAAATCTGTCTAAAATATTTTTCAGAAAAACTTAAAACAGTTCTAATTTCTGAGAATATTGAGAAACCTTGAATAATATAAATCTATATGGTACATTTTCAAAATTTATTTTTATCAACATTTTTAGAAAAAAATGAAAATTGCATGTTCCTATTTACTACGAAATTTTCATTGAACATTTATATTAGCATTCAAAGTATTTTGAGCTGTTTACAGACATTTTCAGTTTTCAATTTTTTAGTTTTTTATTCTATAAATATCAATAAAATTTTATTTGTTGGGTAAAAAAGCTAGAAAATTTAATATAAGGCGCCTGATAGATTGTTACAATAACAGTTAAGGACAATTTAAGAGGACACTTAGTAGTTGTATTACATTTTCAACTATTTTTACCATTAAAACCAATACATTTTTCGTTCAGTTCAGAATATAAAGGTATGAGGACAGTAAAATTTTATCTTTCCAAACACATTACAATTAATAAGATAATATATTATTTTTTTATATATTTATTCAATATTTTGTACAAAATAATAAATAACAATAAAAATAAAAAATAGGATTCTTCCACGCATGAAACAATATTATTACAATTTTTTTAAATAAAATCCTAATTATTATGAACTGTATTTATGTATAAAATATTATGATACTTAGTACATATTAAATATACTATTTTACAGGCCTAAATAAAATATTCTAAACTTGAGAACAAATATTAAATCATTATTAATTAATTTATATGTATAAATATAATATTGCTTACTTTTTATTGTTTAAGCTAATATGTATACTGATACTGATTGGGAATCAATTTACAAATATACACATCAAAAGGGTAGTTAGGCAGTTTTAGCATATTATGACAATTTTGTTCAGTACACATTACAAATTATAATTATAATATTATAAACAATTGTGAATAATTCAGTATTTTATTAGGCCAGTCCTCTCAAAGAGTAGTTATATATTAAAATGGACATCTTAGTTTGAATATTGATGTTCATTTTTACATTTAACAATAAGTAATGTACTCAATTTGTACGTTTGGAATTTCTTTTAGTCCTAAGCTTCTTTTAAATTGAATAATGATAATATGTTGAGTATAATATTCTGTTATACTTTGGTATCATTGTTTAAAATTTGATGTGAGCCAAGCGAGGCCTTCATGTAATCCATCTCCTGTGGTAGCACACGATGGTTGAACATACCAATTTCTATCCCGTATTCTTGTTAGTCCAAGTTTTTCTTGTATTTCGTGTGGTTTCATTGCTGAAAAATAATTTATTAAATCAGGATGAGTTTAATATTGAAAAAGAATTAGAATAGGTAATACCATTGGTCAAGTCTTGTTTGTTGGCAAATATTAAAATTATTGCATCCCTCATCTCTCTGTCATTTATTATCCGATGCAATTCTTGCTTAGCTTCATCTATACGATCACGATCTGCACAATCCACTACAAAGATTAAACCTTGTGTGCCTGTATAGTAATGTCGCCATAGTGGACGTATTTTGTCTTGACCCCCAACGTCCTATGAAAAATTAAATTTACCATTTATTATTATTTTTGTACTTGTATTTATATACAACTAATAACATACCCAAACATTAATTTTCACGTTTTTGTAAATCACTGTTTCTACATTGAAGCCAACTGTTGGTATTGTTGTCACAGATTGACCCAATTTCAATTTGTACAAGATAGCTAATGTATTTGAATAGGAAAAATTTCTATTTTAAAGTTATTTAACATCTATAAATAAGATCAAAAAATTTTTTTAAACTAAGGTACTACAGAATAATTGTATAATCAGTTATATATAAAAATAGAGCAATAACAAAATACTTCTAAATTAAACCATTAGTTCTCCAAACAAACATGATTTCTGACTTAAAATTTTGTAACAGCTTTAGACCAAAATATACTATAGAGCCCTTATATTAAACCATTAATTCACGAGAAAAGTATTGCGTAACCATATTTTTGCTTTCGAATATGTAGAATCGAAATAATTGCCAAATTAATTTTCAAGCACATATGCAAGATGTTTACAAATGTGTTTGTGGAACTGGACGGACATATTATTTATTTTTGTGTGTTAGTGTGTTAATACGTAATAATTGTAATACAAGTTTGGGATATAAAAATAATGACTGGTTTGTCTCGTTGTTATCTTTCAAGTGGTGGAATGTGGGCAGGAAATTATTATTGTTATCTTAAAAACCTTATTGGAAACTATACAGAAATATTTACAATCGTTTGTGTACACTTACAAAAATAATAAATTTTATTCAAAAACTTCACAATAAAAAAAACTCACAGCCACCATATGGACCCCCTGAGTAACCATCTACGGACCCTCAAGGGGTCCATGGACCACTGGTTAAGAATTTATGACTTATGACATAAACCCAGGTTTTACTTTTATTTGAGGTATCACTAATATTCTATTGATAAGTATGTTAATAATATTGAGTTATTTAAATTGAAATTAAATTAAAATTCTGACAAGTACTCTAATTAGCTCATGAATTTTAATTGCTATTATATTATAGTACATTATTCAATATGAATTGTTAATGAAGTATTACACATCTTACGAACGTGTTTCAACATTTAAAACATGGATAAATGTAACAAAATAATGTGTTCAGTTAAAACTACAAAGTAAGTGCTAATATAACATTACAATGAATAACCTATATTAGTTATAATTTTTTTTTAAGATATTTAATTTAATTAAAAAAAAATAAGATAGTGTTTTTAACATAATTTTATTTTGACAACTGTCCAATATTAAAAAGGAACTATATTATGTATTAAAATTGTTGAATATATTTTGTAAGAAGCTAATAAATGATTTAGATTTTCAATTATTAAATTGACATAAATAATTTATTTATAAGCTATGAAACTTGTTTTTTTTTAAAAAAGGATACTTGTTTTTCCAGCTGCATCCAAACCAAGCATAAGTATTCTCATCTCTTTGTTACCAAAAATTTTGGAAAGCAGCTTTCCCATAGTGATGGATTATCTGAAAATTAAAGAAAAAAATATATTATCAATTATAAATGTACCTAATTATTTATAATTAAACCAATCACTAAAAATGTAAAATATAGATTTTAATAGGTAAATGATATTATTATCAGGCGTGGCTACAAAGTTGGGGCACTAAGGTCATTGAAGAAATGAAGGTTTAAATAATAATATGTAGTATATTTTTATGTAATTGTAAGTTGTAACAGTTGTTATATTAATTTACCTTTTTTTTAATTGCAAATGCTTTACCAGTATTTTACTCAACTCGCAGGTTCATTGTAGATAACCATTTTACATAAATCGCCTACGTCAAAAGACGTTTTTATTAGTTTCCTTAAATCATAATTATGGTGAAGAAATAAATTTATCAAGACAACAAGATAAGGGAGTGTTAACACCCGGAACAGGAAAATGTAATTTTCACGCAGTTTTCTCATCATATCAGCGACACCTCCATGAAAATAGGGACAAAGACAAAAAAGATACCTTTAAATGGCTTAAACTAACTATTGATATAAAAGTTATGGATTTATGGATGTTGTATACATAAAAATCTGTTAACTAACATAACTAATACCATTGTTAATCACAACATCATTGCATCTCTTTTTACTTTTGTTTAAATGTATTAGTTTCTTTATCACTCAGAAGCTTCTGTGCGAGTGAGAACCAACATTTCTGTCTTTGGTACGTTGGCTAATTAGCTTATGTTTAGTGAGGATAGGAAATTTATATGTTTAATACCTTAAACCAAATTATTAATATAGATGGGCGCATTTAGGATAAAAATCTTAACAGAGCTTATTATTCTAAAGCAAGGGAGTTACGCCTACATTCCATGTATTTACTTATAATATAAAAAGATATTTATTAAAATCAATGTATATATTAGAGTTGAATTAGATATTTGTTCTAAGCAAATTAGTTATTAGTTGTAAAGTTATTTAAGTTGAAATGTTACTTAGTTGTAAGACAGTAAACCTATACACATTTGTTGATAAAAATAAAAATAGGTTTCCTTAATAATAGATTAAATAGGTTAGTTATAGATTTTAATATGTACCTAGGTAAACATTTGTTTTCCATAACAATCTTATTTTTTTAGTTAATAATAGGTAGGTAACTATTAAATTGTTATTGATAATACAACTAATTGGACAATATGTAGGTACCTAACAGCATTTTAATAATAATTCAACATTTAAAAACAAATGTAGACAGCCTTGAACAATTATTAATGTATTTAGGACATTCAAATCATTCTAAAATAGCACCATAAATATATTATTCTATTATCTTGGAGAGAAAATATAATAAAAGTTTTGATGACATGCATCCAAGGACCAAAACCAACAAGCATGTTGAAAAAAGGAAAAAAACGTATACATTTACTCTTAATAGAAACAGTTTCACACCATAAATGCTCAGCAACTAGTGGTCAAAAGGCCAAAGTTACGACATGTACCCAAAAGGCATATAAATATATAATATCCAGTAGTGGACAGTGGTTTTATGATGTGCACGTTTAAGAGGCACAATGTTTTACATACCAGTGAACATTTACAACGGACCGATGGCAGCGAGCAGCGAATGTTCAGGATAAATATTGATGTGCGTGCTCAATTACTGTCGCGTTATGATTTTCGGTCATCTCGCTCAGTGTCACAGCAGTGGGACGACGGCGGCGGCGATGTTTGGTTTTCGATTTTACGTTACCGTCGCGTACGTGAGAGATTTCAATAACTTTCAGACGGACACCCGCGTTTGATATCACTGGACTACGCGATATTTTATCGGGTACCGCACGATATACGATATAGTGCGTGCAATGCGCGATAACGGAATCAACGGGTTTGGGGCGCAAACGTCGTCCGGCAATAATAGCGCATTTGCCGTAGTCGGCGGTGGCGGACTATGATCTACAGGAGCGGAGGAATGATTAATCTAAATATCTAATAACAAAAAAGTCGTGAACGGGAGGAACAAAAAAACGGTGACGAGTCCGAAACAACGGCGTGCCCGACAACGGGCGATAGGTTGGAAAAACGGAACGCGTTCGATTTTACGTTTGTCGTCGCCGTCTTTTTTTTGTTTTCGATATTTTTTCTCGTTTTTTTCTATCACTATTCACTGTGAATATTGTGAATTCGTGATATTGTATATTATTATTGTGTATGTGTGTTACCGGAGCGAAAGACTGCGGCGGCGGATGTTCAGTACGCCGTGCGGACAAGTGGGGTGTGCCGTGGTGGGGCCGGCGTGGAGGGGGACGTATTTGAGCGATAACGAACAAAAACGAACGCTGCGATGAACGTATAGGCACGTCGTCGCGCGTCGTCGTCACCGCGGCCCGCGTACACGCAACGGATACTCCGGGCAACTATGACACCGACCGCCGATAATGGAACAAATATAATAATATGATTATAACGTGATACGCGCGCGCTCTGTATATAAAACGAATAATAATATTTTTACGGAACGAAATTAATATGGTGGAAATTAATATAATATTATTTATTATTTATAATTAGTAATTACCGTACACAGTATATACTATTGTACAGACTACATAGGTAGTACAGAGTGTAGAAGTGTACACAGCTGTTGTTGCTGCATCGGCTTTTGACAATCCATCAATCCATGACAAATAACAAAATAGAATATAGATTAATTCTATGAATAAAAATTACTAATAATTACATTTATTTTGTAGTGTGGCAAATGGCAATTGACAAGTTGGTTATCGGCATTCTTTATGTTGTAGTCATTTAAAAACGTTGTAACAACACAAAAAAAAAATTATAAACACACGTATATTTACATATTGTTTTTGTTATTTTTAATTTTTAATTCATAATATTATGTCTGTATAATCGTGTGGTCGAATTATCGATTATTGTATTACATATTATACATAATAATACAAGGTTGGGCAAGTTCAAGAGAATATTTAACTGTGACAAGTTAATTCAATTAAATTGCTTTTAGTTATAAGTTTAAAGTTAACAAAGAAAATATTTAACTCGATAAGTTAATAACTGTAGTTAAGATGGAAAATAAAATTAACTTATTTCATTCAATTTTTTTTCAAGCTACAGTGTTTTTAAATCATAATAAGTGCCCTAGTATTTTGATTTACACAAACATTTACCAAAATGTTTAACACTGTAAACATCAGATTATTATGATACATTATTAAAAAATAAATGACTAAAATCGAAAGAGTCAAGAAATCAGTATTGCACTGGTACTGCATGATACGAAAATAAAATTAACACGATAATTATTTATTATAATGACATATTTATAATAATATCATATTATTATTTATTATATTATTTGATATAATTATATTTATTATATTTATATATAATATTATTATGATTTTCCATAGTATGACAACCGAAGCTATTATGCTTATTGCTTATAAATGATTATAATTGTCACGCACATGGTTCAGAAATGTTTATAATGTTATTTATCATCGTCATTACTTATTAGTTATTATACTAGGGCCCGGAAGTGTATGCACTAAAAACTACCGAAATATGTTTGCACTTATGCGCTTAAAAATCCTGATATATGTGCTTAAATATGTTTAAATATTTTTTTTCAATTTATAAATATGAGGAAAAAAACATTTTCATTTCAAATTTTTTGACTAGTGATTAAAAAAAATATTTTATTAATTAATATACATTTTTAAACATTACAATTTACAATCAACCAGGCGTGGATCCAGAGGGGGGGATGCTAGAATGCTATAGCACCCCCCTAGGCATGTTGCTTCCTGGAAAACAAATACTCTATACAACATGTACCTATATTGTATTTTTAAGTAGGCTGGAGACATATCTAAATAAAATTGGTACCAAAAAAAAAAAAAATGTTTAGGTAGTTTTTCACTAACGCTGAAAGACTTGAAATGATGCCCTAAACAATATATTGAGAAACAAATTCACTTAAGCTACCTAGAATTATTTTTAAACTATTTTTTTCTTAAAACATACGTATTTCAACAAGTTAAGAACAAAGGTGGAAAAAAATAATTTGCGGGAATCATAATTTTGTAAGTATTATATTTTTGAATCCTTCCACAGTTTGCGATTTTACGTTTATATGCATGTGCACAACACTGTACATTAGGTACTGTCGCACGCAGCTCCTATTACAAATTTTGGATTTTTTTACGTACCTACTTATGTAGTTAAGCATGCGAAAACGATGGTGAAGTTAGAATATGCCGGTCAGACTTAGTTATACCTAATTTAAATTTATAGTATTTTCATTTACACCCGGCGTGGTTACTTGATCAGACAATTAAAATCGAAAATATCCCTAGACTTATTATGTAAAACCATCTTGAATGACTTCAAATAGCTAAAACTTCAGAACTAAGTTCGACCGGAAAATTCTGACTTCACTATCGTTTTCAGCATACTTAACTACATATGTTAAACCAAGCAAATTGAAAAAGGATGTTCGGTAAAATATAAATATACTACTGATTTCATCTTCATTTTTAACTTATTAAAATATGTAAAAAAAATTTAGAATTCGTTATAGGCGCTGGGCGCGACAGTTAAGTACGTAAAATCCCAAACTTTGGAAGAATATAACTTTAATAATAATTTCCATAATTTATTTTTGCACCATCGTTCTTAACTCGTTGAAATATATGTTTCAAAAAAAAAAAAAATGCAGGGCGTAGCTAAACTGAATTTATGTCATATTAAATATAGTGTTGTTTTTAAAGTTGAAATATTAAGTACGTTCATTTCGAGGACTAATAAAAAGTCTTGCTAACAGTACCTATATATGGAGTATACAGAATATAAGACCTTAACTTTAGCAGCCCCCATAAAAAAATCCTAGATCCGCCACTGCAATCAACGATTTTGATAAATTCTCAAATATAAACGACCGCCTGTTATCTGCCAACATATTTTTGTACACTGAAGAAATTGGTGAGTATTTAAAATATATTAAATCATCACACGAAAAATCTTCAGGTAAATTATCCATTTTAATCTCTTCTCCCAGCATAGTTTTGGAAATTTTAGATAGTGTTTAAAGCCCAGATTCTTTTCAATAACTTGTTCAAATTTTTTATAAACTGTAATGCCTTTGGAACATTTTACTGTAGTTACTTTATTTTCTACTTATACAATAAATTCTCTCAATATAAATGTATTTATTTTTTATTTACAAATTTGCATACTGTATCTTCATAAATTATAAAATATGCTCTAAAAATTGTAAAATTAAGAAGTATGCTCTAACATTTAAAAACCACTAAATATGCAAAAATATGCACTATAAACTTTTGATATGTTTTTCGTAGTGTCTTGGAATGCATTTCTAGCTCACTTAGCAATAAATATAATGATTGGTTAAAAAAAACATGCAAATGCATGAACTTCCGGGCCCTAGTCATACTTTTCATGGCCGGTGGTAAGGAAAATGGCACCCTGGGAAAATATATGAACCCCCGGCCCCAACACACAAAACACAGATATAAATATTAGGTGTTTATTTAAATAATTAGACCTAATTTTATAGTTAAAAAGTTTTTATTTCACTATAGTCTATATTGTATTCATTAGATCATTATAATTTATAATTATATATATACCATGGGATTTGGCACAATACCTGTGACAGCAAGACCGTATAGTGGTTATCAGTTGACGGTTAATAGTCTCAATAGTCATTTATCATAATATAATATTATATTTATATGCATGAACATTAGAGGAAGGAAGGGCATATCCGGAATGAAAAAAAATATGCATCTGAAATTCGAATTTATCGCATCCACCATTATGCGCTCCGTAAGTCCGCACAGTATATGGCATGGCCTTATCTAACGAGTCAATTTTATTTAAGGAGGGGATCGAATTGAGTATTAGAGTAATCAATAAAAAAGATTATATTTTAATGAAAACTGTTATGATAATTAATATTTAGTACATATGTACATTTTTAAACTTATATTTTAGTGCTATAATAATTAATAGACATGATAATAATGTAAAATAAATATAACGAATTTTTTTAAGAAGTTTTATGGTGGTTGAACCCAAAACATCTCTATCCTAGATACGGCCATGTACAATAGTGATGTAGTTTTAAGTTATTAATATTATGTTTAAAAAATATTATATCTTCGTTGTGTCCGTCCATTACCATTAGTTATCGATAAAAAAATTTAAGTAAGGCTGATTTTTAACATGCACTATTTAGTATTTGACTATTTGATTATTAAAAATATAATTTATGGTTAGGTTAGCTGGTTTATTTATCAGATTTTAAACATTGAAAAAAGTTAGAGGGGATCTATATGACTATATCCTCCTACCAGATTGACCGCCAACGTCAAATTGGTACTATATCTAGGTAGACGATTTATATTCCAAACGTCATTTTTCTATTTCAAAACTGATACTAGTCACAAAACATTGTAGGTTAATGTTATTTAAATATAGTTTTTTTCAATGAATTTGTAAATTTGTACACTATAAATGAGTATATAAAATACGAGTTAATTAAAAAAAATACCCATAAAGTAGGATTGATAAGTAAAAAAAAGAGGTGTTTTTTGTATAGCTTCAGACACTATTTATTCTATTCAGTGAATAGTACTACATACAAAATATATCTAGTTCTTTTGTTGTCTAATATTAGCATTTTAAACAAAAATAATTTTTCAAAATATTTAGTTATATAATGATGGATACAAAAAATTCAACTGGTTCAATTACTAAAAATAAAATTGATGGAGGGTCTTGGCGCCCGCAGGCAAATGCTTTTTAGAAAAAAAAAAATTTTAATATATTAAATTGTGTGTATTCACATTACAAATTTAAACATATATGTCCAGAAGCATAAGCAGAATAAACTATTCACATATTTAGTTCATTAAAGAAAGATTATTTTTAAGGCACCAGGTTATCAATATTCAAGCCCATACAGAAAATTCAACCGGTTAAATAACTAAAAAAAAAAAATTGAAAGAGGGTGTTGGCGCCCGCAGGCAAATGCAATTAGAAAACAAAAAAAAATTTAAAATAATTATATTGTGTGTATTCACATTACAAATTTAAACATATATGTCCAGCAGCATAAACAGAAAAAGAAATATTAAAAATATTTAGTTAAATAATGATGAATACAAAAAATTCAACTGGTTAAATTAATAAAAAAAAAAAATTGAAAGAGGGTGTTGGCGCCCGCAGGCAAATGCATTTTAGAAAACAAAAAGAAATTTAAAATAATTATATTGTGTGTATTCACATTACAAATTTCAAACATATAAGTCAAGATGCATAAGCAGAAAATACTATTCACGTAATTAGTTCATTAAAGAAAGATTTTTTTTAAGGCACCAGGTTATCAATATTCAAGCCCATACAGAAAATTCAACCGGTTAAATAACTAAAAAAAAAAAATTGAAGAAGGGTGTTGGCGCCCGCAGGCAAATGCAATTAGAAAACAAAAAAAAATTTAAATTAATTATATTGTGTGTATGCACATTACAAATTTCAAACATATATGTCCAGCAGCATAAACAGAAAAAGAAATATTAAAAATATTTAGTTAAATAATGATGAATACAAAAAATTCAACTGGTTAAATTACTAAAAAAAAAATTGAAAGAGGGTGTTGGCGCCCGCAGGCAAATGCATTTTAGAAAACAAAAAAAAATTTAAATAAATTATATTGTGTGTATTCACATTACAAATTTCAAACATATATGTCCAGCAGCATAAACAGAAAAAGATATTTTAAAAATATTCAGTTAAAGAATGATAGATACAAAAAATTCAACCGGTTAAATTACTTAAAAAAAAAATTGAAGAAGGGTTTTGGCGCCCGCAGGCAAATGCATTTTAGAAAACAAAAAATAATTTAAAATAATTATATTGTGTGTATTCACATTACAAATTTCAAACATATAAGTCGAGATGCATAAGCAGAAAATACTATTCACATATTTAGTTCATTAAAGAAAGATTTTTTTTAAGGCACCAGGTTATCAATATTCAAGTCCATACAGAGAATTCAACCAGTTAAATTACTAAAAAATAATATTGATGGAGGGTCTTGGCACCCGCAGGCAAATGCATTTTAGAAAACAAAAAAAAATTTTAATAAATTATATTGTGTGTATGCACATTACAAATTTCAAACATATATGTGCAGCAGCATAAACAGAAAAAGAAATATTAAAAATAATTAGTTAAATAATGATGAATACAAAAAATTCAACTGGTTAAATTACTAAAAAAAAATTGAAGGAGGGTGTTGGCGCCCGAAGGCAAATGCATTTTAGAAAACAAAAAGAAATTTAATTTAATTGTATTGAGTGTATTCACATTACAAATTTCAAACATAAATTTTCAGAATCATAATCAGAAAAACTATTCACACATTTAGATTATTAAAGAAAGATTTTTTTTAAGGCATCAGGTTATCAATATTCAAGTACATACAGAGAATTCAACCAGTTAAATTACTAAAAAATAATATTGATGGAGGGTCTTGGCGCCCGCAGGCAAAAGCATTTTAGAAAACAAAAAAAAAATTTAAATAAAATTCAATTGTGGGAAAACACATTGAAAACTTAAAACTAAAATTTCAAGAATATAAAACAGAAAAAAAATATTGAAAATATTTAATTTATTAAAGAAGGATTTCGTATGGCACCAGCTTATCAATATTCAAGTAAAAACAAAAAGTTTAACTAGAATTACATTACTAAAAAAAAACTTAAAGGAGGGTGTTGGCGCCCGCAGGCAAAAGCATTTTAGAAAACAAAAAAAAAATTTAAATAAAATTCTATTGTGGGAAAATACATAACAAACTTCAAACTAAAATTTCAAGAATATTAAACAGATAAAAACTATTGAAAATATTTTATTTATTAAAGAAATTTTTTTCGTATGGCACCAGGTTATCAATATTCAAGTAATTACAAAAAGTTTAACTAGAATTACATTACTAAAAAAAAACTTGAAGGAGGGTGTTGGCGCCCGCAGGCAAAAGCATTTTAGAAAACAAAAAAAAAATTTAAATAAAATTCTATTGTGGGAAAATACATAACAAACTTCAAACTAAAATTTCAAGAATATTAAACAGATAAAAACTATTGAAAATATTTTATTTATTAAAGAAATTTTTTTCGTATGGCACCAGGTTATCAATATTCAAGTAATTACAAAAAGTTTAACTAGAATTACATTACTAAAAAAAAACTTGAAGGAGGGTGTTGGCGCCCGCAGGCAAAAGCATTTTAGAAAAAACAAAAAAAATTTAAATAAAATTCTATTGTGGGAAAACACATTGAAAACTTAAAACTAAAATTTCAAGAATATAAAACAGAAAAAAACTATTGAAAATATTTAATTCATTAAAGAAGGATTTTTCGTATGGCACCAGCTTATCAATATTCAAGTCAATACAAAAAAATCAACTAGATTTACATTACTAAAAAAAAATTTGAAGGAGGGTGTTGGCGCCCGCAGGCAATAGGATTTTAGAAAACAAAAAAAAAATTTAAATAAAATTCTATTGTGGGAAAACACATTGAAAACTTAAAACTAAAATTTCAAGAATATAAAACAGAAAAAAACTATTGAAAATATTTTATTTATTAAAGAAATTTTTTTCGTATGGCACCAGCGTATCAATATTCAAGTAATTACAAAAAGTTCAACTAGAGTTACATTACTAAAAAAAAACTTGAAGAAGGGTGTTGGCGCCCGCAGGCAAAAGCATTTTAGAAAACAAAAAAAAAATTTAAATAAAATTCTATTGTGGGAAAACACATTGAAAACTTAAAACTAAAATTTCAAGAATATAAAACAGAAAAAAACTATTGAAAATATTTAATTAATTAAAGAAGGATTTTTCGTATGGCACCAGCTTATCAATATTCAAGTCAATACAAAAAATTCAACTAGATTTACATTACTAAAAAAAAATTTGAAGGAGGGTGTTGGCGCCCGCAGGCAATAGGATTTTAGAAAACAAAAAAAAATTTAAATAAAATTCTATTGTGGGAAAACACATTAAAAACTTCAAACTAAAATTTCAATAATATTAAACAGAAAAAACTATTCAAAATATTTAGTTCATTAAAGAAATATTTTTCGTATGGCACCAGCTT